>PVJD01011913.1:0-43019 GCA_004026545.1 Mormoops blainvillei | reverse complement strand
GTGCCGTTGTTTTTCTGTCAACCACCTAAACGTCACACATTCCCCCCGCACAGCCTAGAACGGTTTTATCTGTTTTTTTAAACCGATCATAACAGCCCCATCGGTCAGGGCCCACCAGTGCTTGCCACAAAGACACCAACGCCAGGCCCTGTCTCCATGTTTGACGGAGGGAGGGAGTGGCCACCCCAGGTCGCATCTGACACGCTGAGAACGCCGCACGGCGACACGGAGCCCTGCGCTGCCCTCTCCCTCCCGTCCCCTCTGTCGTCTCCCATTCTTGCAGCCAGATGGCCTCTGCCCCCCGCCCTCTCCCGCCCCCGTGTGCTGGCTGCTTCCTGGCAGTGGCATGTCTGCTGGCTCTTTTGGTGACATCTCCTTTTAATAAGATCTGTCTCTGGGCACCTCCGTGCCTGAGGGTGTGCTCACTTACAGTGTAAAATGTCAGACTCGACCGAGGATGACAGTGACCCTCTGGCTGAGGAGGAACCGGCCACTGCATTATTAATCACGCAAGACGGAGGCAGGAAATCTGCCCTTCAGAGAAGGGACTGGGATCGGCTGCGTTTGCACCCTGGTCGTTTCACTGCCCTCCCACCAGCCCCTGCAAGGGCCTGGCCTGCACCTCGTCACTGTCTCTCCTTCCAGAGGTCAACAGAAAAGAAGTCGAGGGCCAGATAAACCACTTGGGGACAAACGCACTGGCCCTAGAGGCAGCTGGAGCTGGCACGTGACCCACCAGGGTCATAGTGGCCGAAAATCGTGAAGCATCGCTCTGTCATGAGCCACCGCCCACTTCCGAGATCACTGTCACCACTTGTGATGGGCACACGGGGACGAGCGAGTAGGTGGGGGGCTCCATTCGGACCCTCACAGAGCCGGCCTTCCTGACTGTCCTGGTCTAATGTCCCTTAATGACGACAGCACCCGAGCAGACGCAGCACCTGGGCCTCGGGCCGCCTGATGCGGCCACAGTCTTTCCAGACGGTCACTTGGCACGGAGACGTCTCGGTTTGCCCCATTGGACCGGAGCATGGTCACGGACCTGTTCCACCACGACATCGCGTGGCAGCCAAGCACATCTGTGTCTGGTACACCCGTGCTGGGTGCAGCCGCGTCCCCTCTGTGCCCTGTAAGGACAGTCAGCGGCACCCACGGGGCGGGCCCCCGTGCGGCTGGAAGCACAGTCTCTCCTGCTCGGGTCCCTTCAATCTGCTCTGCTTTTCATTGCGCCAAATCACAGGTGACGGAGGGTCTTGGCACAGCGCCAGAGGCTGCTGTCTAACTGGAATTTTCCCAGTGAGGAATTACCTTAAAACTAATACTGAAAAGGTTTTATGTTGTGTTTTCCACTAACATTTTATGCTACAATGTGTGCATTTTATTTTGTATTTATGATCGTATTTAGATTTATTCAAAAGAAGTGGTTAACATAACAGGTTAAGAGCTGGACTTTTTTACTTCCAATCTGAAGCCTCATGAGTCAGTTCACCACTGAGGGGGTCGACATGATGGACAGACAGTCAGGTCTCCAGGTGGCCGGTCAGCCGGACTTTGATCCTTAATATGCCGTCACAGGTCTAAGGCTTGCAGGAAATGTTGTTCGTGTCGTTACCTGTGTTCGTGCACAGCCGTACCTGAATATCTCAAGATATAGTGTTTAGCGCCGGCCACGTGGCTCCGTTGGCTAGAATGTCATCCTTGGCCCCAAAAGGCTGCGGGTTCAATACCCAGTCAGGGCACATATGGGAGGCAACCGGTGAATGTTTCTTTCTCACATCGATGTTTCTCTCTCTCTCTCTTCCCCCCTCCCCCTCTCTCCCTCCCCATCCCCTGCCACCTCTCTCTCTAAAAAGAATAAATGTAGCCTTAGGTGAGGATTAAAACAAAAAAGACCCGCAGCGTCCAGTGGTAGGGATACCTCTGTTTGACAAACACTGTGCCTGTGTTTTATGTGCATTAATTAGTTTCATTCTCATGACAACGACATGCAGTGGAGATGAGCAAGCGCTGAGCTGCCTTTGAGGAAACTGCATTTCTGAGCGGACGGTAGAGAAACAGCATCGGCAGGAGAACTGGGCGCCAACTCTAGGTCTGCCTGGAAGTCTTACGTTCGACCTTATTTCAAAAGCCCACCAGAAAAGAAAACTTCACCTTCCGCGACAAATAAATGTCCACTGACTGGGGCGCGTCGGCTTCTCTCTGGAGCCTCTCCCTTGCGTTTCGGTGGCCCAGCAGCTTGCACACCTGCATCGAGCGACCATCAAGCCATCAGAGCGTCTTTGATCGAACAGTCCTGCTGGATAGAAAACGTGCCAGGGTCCCGGGAAGGCTCAGCCTCCGCATTCGGGGGCGGCCAAACGTGGCTGACAGCCTGCAGAACAATTCTGAACCTCTTCCCAGGGGAGTCACAAGGCCGCTGATGACCCCTGAAATCAATGAATGAGCCACGGGAAACATCGGCGAAGATTTATATACAGATGGAGGTTGAGGTCTGCTCTTACTGCGGGGCGACCAGCCGCCCTAAGTTTATTGAAATCGGTGCCGAGGATTCTCCCCTGGTACCTGTCCCTGGAGGCAGGGTGTCCTCTCCTGCCACCCCGACCTTCAGAAAATGACTTCCTGCTTGTGTCATGTCTGTGGAGCCAAACAAGGTGGGAAAATGCAACAATTATTGGAATAAGTCAGGCCGAAATCAAGCCTTTGTGAAAGGTGTCCAGACGAAGGGAGCTGTGTTCAATATTTTGGGTTGAACCATCTGATCTCGTCATTCCTTGGCGTTCTTTGTGTTTGGACGCCAGCGAAGTCGCCTGACAGCAGGCGCGGTGGGGCTGGTGTGATTTGTTCTCCCTGTTGCATTGTTCTTGTCCTTGTCGCTGGTTGGAAACGCCAGCTGCTTCCCGCCTCTTCCGTCTCTGCGGCGAGTCTGACACGAGGACCAGCGTCACACTAGCAGCGCTCACAGGGTCGTGGGGCGGGGTGGGGCGGGGCTCGGCTCCTCCAGGGACCCTCAGCTTCCTGTGCTGTCCCCCGAAGTCAGCTGCAAAGAGGGCGGGCTGTCGGGACGCATCCCCAGGCCACAGCAAGGCCCAGCTCCTGGGTGGTAAGTCCCCGCTGACCTTGGCCGTGGACCCGGGTGGACACAGTCGAGCCTCGTTCTGCAGCTGTAACTCCACGCGGGGCCTCGATCTCACTCTCTCCATGTGTCACCCGAGACGCCGCCTTTCCTGCCTTTAAGGTTTCATAAGGCCCTTCAAACACTACCGTATGCTGATTGTCGTTGCCAATGGAGCCTTCCGTCCATAATCAAGTTTATTCACATGTGTTTTGTCTGGTTGAGGGTCAAGAGAAGTTTCAGGGAACAAACCCTGTGTCACTAGGAGACCCTAAAGGCATAAGGAAACGCGCCCTCTAGGGAGGTTAGTAAATCAAACCGACACCGATATTTATTGTTTTTACCTATTAAACTTGAAAACGTTATCTTTAAAAGATGACCCAGTCCCGGTGAGTTGTGTCACTTGCAGAAGAATCGGTAAAACTATTCCAGAAGTAACTTTGCACGCGTTAGTGTCCGACAGCCTGGAACGGTCATTTTATTGGCAGGAATGTTTCACCATGATCTCATTCTCACATAGAAAACATCGCAGGAAGGAGGAAGCCGAGTAGACCGTTACTGTACAGTTACTGCCACACAGTAAATGCTGGAACTCTACCAGTAAGCAGCTATTACACGCCCGTGCGACGGTGGTCCATGGGGGTAGTAACAGAAGTCTGCGACATCAGGGACCCCGCTCTCCCGATGACATAAAACTTGGATTCAGCATGATTGCGCCTGGAGAACAGGCCACCGCGAGGAAGAAAAGGCAGGGAGGAGGGACTCAGGATTCGCTCCACTTGTGTATGAACTTTGCGTAAGGCCGGCAGTATTTTTTGAAGGCTTCTTACATGGCAGTAGGAGCTAGAAGGCCAAGCGCAAGTAATTCTGCCAACTTGAAAGATACGATTGTGGGTCTGTAGGCATGTGATGAACACCTCAGGGCCACTCCACAAAGGGGCAGTAAGGACATGAAGTGAGGTCGGCCTGTCCCCTGCCGCCGCTGAGAGAGTCGCTGGGGAAGAGGTGACGGGTACAGGTGTGTCATTCCACGCGGGTGGAGGGATGCTGGGCCAGTGTTGTTTGTCTGTTTGTTTTACATTTCTTTATTGATTTGAGAGAGAGGGAGGGAGAGAGAAGCATCTGCCTGTTGTTCCGCTCACGGATGCCTTCATCGGCTGGTGCTCGTATGTCGATGCCCGACCAGGGATCGGACCCGCCACCTTGACGTGCCGGGACACCGCTCCCGCCCACAGAGCCACCCAGCCAGGGCCTGGCTGGTGTTTTAAACTATGAAAGAGTTTCTTTTATGGAAAAGCCAGTGTTTAAAGGACATAAAGAAGCAACAAGGAAAGTAATCTCCAACAATGCAGGTAACTTTCTCATCTAGGTTTTATTGTGGCTGGATCGTCCGCGTTGGGCTGAACGTCCACGCGTGTGCCCAGTTCACATACGCTGACGCACGTGGGTCACCCTCACAGGGAGACGCAGAGTCTTTCAAATCGGGGTCCCTGTGCTGTGGGGAATGCGGGTCCCGTGGTGACACTACTGTTATTTATTGAACACATTTGTGTGCCAAGAAAACCCTCGCGTCGACTTCACTGAACACCAAGGTGGGATTTGCTAGAGAGCGTTACGGCGAGAAACACAGTGACACTGCTCTCTCGACGCAGGGTTTATTTATGAGCCATTTCGAGCTCGTTAGAAAGCGTCGGTGCTGGTGCTGTCCGGCGTTTTCGGTTCAAGGCTGCAGATGGATCCCTGTGGATCACTAGGCAATTGCTTGGGAATATCTGTCTCCTCTGTACCTCAGAGTCTGCTCTTCGTTCCCCCAAACGTCAAATCCACCTCTGAAGCTCCGTATTGTGTAGCATCTCCGATGAGGAAACGGATGTGTGGCGAGCGTGCGGGGGCGTGTGTGCATGTGTGGGGCGCCCTCTGGGCTCATGCATGTCAGGTTCCCTTTAAACCCCGGCTGGGTGTGCAAATGTCACCCTGCCAGAACTCATTACATCCGGTTTATTAATTAATTAAACTATGTTTGTACAGCACAGGCTCTCTGAGACAGAGTTAAACACAACGTCATGAGAGGCACCCTCTGGTCACAGTGGCTTGTCTCCGATGGCCACGAGATAACCACCCCGTGCTGGCGGTCAGGGCCACCGCAAAGGGCAAGGTGGCATGAACACTTCGTGATGGGCGGTGGGAGATCAGAGGAAGCACTTTCATTCTGGAGCTGGAAGCGGGGAGAGTGGCTTTTCTAGACCAGTGTAGAGTCACAAATGTCACTGAGGCTTTTTTGACGGGCAAAAACCCATCCTCACACACCTGCGTGCACACACACACGTGCTGTGACAGGGACATCTGTGAGGAGTGCGGGCCGCCTTGAAGACCGTTGCTCCCACGACCGCTTCAAGCCAACCCACCAGGTGACCCCAGGACGTCCACCTCACCCACCTCAGCCACAGGGTCCTCCCTTTCTTTCCAAATGGGGTTAAACACACCTGCCTGATCGCCCGGGGCCACTGTGAGGTGGAAACGAAGCATGGGATCCTTTCTGTGGAGAAACGACATATAACCGAGAAACACAGTGTCATCGCTAGGTGCCCTCTTCAAGCATCCTGTTAGGGACGTCACGTCTTCCTGTACCTAGACATTTGCATGGGGCTTGGGGCCAAGGCTGGACAGGGCTGAGGCCGGACAGATCCAGGCTGGGTGGACAAAGCTGGGGCGGGGGCCGGGATGACTGCGATGGGCCGGGGCGAGGGTTTACTACCGGAGAAACAGACGCACGGATATTGCAGGCAGTAAGCAATCCTTAGGAGGCAGGGCTATAACGTTAGCAAGAGAATGATTTAAAAAATAGGAAAAAAAAACAACAGTGCGAGGAAGTAAGAAACGGAAGGGGCCCAGATCAGGACTCACTGCCTCTGTCCTTCAGCAAATGCAACGAAAATATTTTGGGGCCTGAGAGAGTGCTGGGCACGTATTTCTGTCGAATGAAATGTCTGGACAAGTCTTCAGAGGCCATTCTGTCCAGTACACGAGTAGAAAATACCCGTCCTGGCTCTGAGGCCCTGAAGGGAAATGGAGGTGAAAAACCAATTTGGCTGACGTGGATTCTCTTTAAGCCAACTTTTCAGGCACGTGTCTGTCGCAGAGTGTGGGGCCCGGCTGCTGGGGAGACGCTGAGTGGCCTGTTGGGTGACCTGAGCAATGACTTTGATTTGTAATCTTTGGCTGCCCCATTCCAGCTTGTGGGATGCGTTTAGTCCAAAATCAATCCTCTTAGAAAAATATCTGTCAATAGTTCATAACCGTATGATGCATTGCTCTCAGAACTGTGGGTTACTGGTCTTTTAGGGCCATTCTCCTTCCTGGCAGCTCAGTTGGTTAGAGCGTCGTCCAGTGCACCAGGGTTGGGGGCTCAGTCCCGGTCAGGGCACATCAGGCATCAACCCATGGGTGCATCCAGAAGTGGAAGAAGAAATCGGCGTTTTTCTCTCTTTCTCTCTCCCCCTTCCCCTCTCTCTAAAATCAATAAATAAAAATTAAAAAATATAAAAACATAAGGCAGCAAAAATAAGTTTGTCGATGTGACAATTGTGTGTCTCCAGTAAGATTCCTCTAGGGGGCAGGTATCTCGGTTGAACTTGAAATTACCTGAGGGTGAGATTTCCACCTGCCTTCCCTCAGTGCTCAAGGGGCGGGTCTGACCTGCCAGCGTGGGCCCTTCCCCCTGAAAGGGGCACTCTCTGTGCAGAGCAGACTTGTAGAGATGCTGGGAGAATGAAATCCGTTTTCCAAAACTTACCCAGCATCTAGACCGATGCCTTTTCAGATTAAATCCCCGCATCCCGGCTGCGATGTTAAGCTAGCTATTCTTTGCACTGGAAGCAACGGTGCCATCCCCAGTGATAAAAGGGACACTCGCTGATTGGCACTACTTTTACATGTCCCCAAGTGGACGGGAATCTCATGTGTAGGGGAATCTAAGAGTAAATGGGAAAAAGTCGTCTGCGGCAACTTAGTTTAAGGTAATGTTAGGGTCAGCTGTCATACGTAGTCCTGCCCTCTCTTCCGCATGCCCCTAAACCCTCCGAGGGCCTCGCTGGAAATCAGTCCTGCCCAGCCACCCAGGCCGCGGCCGTGAGGCACCCGTGCGCCGCCCTGTCCCTGCCCCTCCCACCCTGCGATGTCCTTGCTCGGTGTCTGTTCTCGGTGGCTTTGCTGCAAGGCGACCTCCGACCGCTCGACTCCCAGGGAACCCGACGCGAGGAGGACATCAACCCGTGGTCTGTGTTGTCACCGTTAGGACCACAGCCACGCCCCTTTGCCCTCCTTCCCTGGGTCTCAGTGAGGGTGTGGCGCCGTGTGCGCCTTCCAAGCGATCAGACGTAAAATGTTCAGTAAGAACTGGGCACCATTCGTGACATGCCCCTGTTTGGGGCTGAATCAAGACATTTCTTGTAAATTCTGTATTGCTTAAAAGAGCGCGTATCCTGATGTCTATCAAAAGCAGTTTTTTGGTACTAAAATATTACCTTATTACGACTTTAAAGAGGGAGAGGGCTGGTTGTGGTGTGGAAATCCCTCCCTCCCTCCCTCCCTCCCTTCCTTCCTTCTAAATAAGTTTACATCTGAAGACCGTAGCAGCATCGAGGCCAAGCCATGCCACGTCTCCCCATGGTGGGCCAGTGACATCGGTGCCATGTCACCCCACCCTTCACCATAACAACAGTCACGCAAAACAAAGGTCGCTTTGGCAAAGACTGTGACTTGACGCTTGGCAGTCGCCGTCTATTGAGGCTTCATAATGGCCCATGACGTGTGGCGCCCACCTTGCGGGTACGGAAACGAAGGCGAGAAGGGGCCCGGCCGGGCCCACACGCACACGGTCTGTCGCAGGCAGATCTGGGATTCAAACCGGGATGTCTCTGTCCTCAAGGAGATTTCGGTACCCAGTGGACCGCAGTGTGACCAGTGCCTTTACCCTGGGACGCCTTTGTCTCCGGGTGGTCGGGCTGGCGTGGGTCAGCCTCTTCCAGCCACGAGGGAGGAGGCTCGTCCTCTGCTTCCACGGGCGGGGGCCTGAGGGCTGGTGTCCCTCCGCCCAGCGTCCACGCGCAGCCAAGGCTACGGGAAGAAGCGGCCTGAGGCTGCAGAAGGCACCGACCTGCGTGCCGTGTCCGGGGGAGGCCAGGCCCCCCCACCCACGGCTCCGTCCTGCGAGGTCCTCGTCTCTGCTGACCAGCAGCCCTGGCCCCTCGTGAACTATGGGAGAGACGCTCGCGGAGCGCAGCCTGGCCAGCGGCACGTCTGGCAGAGAGAAAACCAGGTGCACGTGCCGTGTCCTGGGCCTTGAGGCGCTCGCGCCGGTCCGGCTGCGGCGAGTCCATCCAAGGCCCCGACACCCCCGGCGCCTGCCCTTCCGCACCTTCCACGTGGACAAACTGCCGCTAAGCCGCCCGTGCATAGCAGTGAACCGACCTCCCCAAGTAACGTCTGCCTCCTAGTAGCCGAAGACATCGGAGACGCCCTGCTTAGGATTTAGGATGGCTGGGCAGAGCGTGAAATGCTCTCCTAAAGTAGGAATATATGTGTAATACACATACACACACGCACACCCGCGGGGCGAAAGGAGGGTTACAGCTGTTTGCATGGAAGACGATTCGGTAATTCCTAATAACCCGGGAACGCACTCTGTGTTATGCAGGTACAACTGCAAACCTCTTTCTGCCCCACCCCGTTTATAAAGAGAGAGAGAACCATTAGTTTTCTCACCATCTTCTCTCTTTCTTCCTTTTACACAAATAAAATAATAAACCTCATTAAATAGCTCTGGAAATGAAAGGAAAGGTCCTGTAACTCCCTGAAGGGTGCTGCCCAGACACGGTACAGATACGAACTCGCAGGCTCACACCATGGAGAACAGAGACTGTCGTCAACAGTGACCGACGGGCATCGCGACCGGAGAGCTGGACCCTCGCTGGACAGAGGAGCACTCAACCCCTCTTTATGAAACTCTGCTGCTGACCCACGGGCCCCCAGCTCTGAGCCATAGTACATTTACACTTAAAATGGATTCGGCCGCGAAGTCTGTGGTCGTCCGTCAGGCCGCTGAGTGAGTGGAAACGCTTCTCCAGAGCCGACGGGTTCTGGGTCGGAGCCCCGGGACTCGGGGGGCACAGAGGCAGCCACAGACGGGCCCAGCAGAATGGCAGCGTGGGGTTAGCCGCGGGAACTGACTTCGCCGAGCTTAGAAGAGGGACCGGAAGGCGCAGGAATCCCTCTCCCCTCTCACCCTCCTGCCTTCGTGATGTGCATCCAACCCGTCCTGGGAAGTAATGAGAGGCGTGGCCTTGGCCCCTGCGGGGCTCACAGAGCACTGGGTGTGTGAGGGCGCGGGAGCCCACGGGTACGGAGCAGTTAGGGGCTGGCGTGAGACAAGACTCTCGTCTGAGAGCACAGAAGAGACTTCGTTTGAGCTCCATTTTGAAGGGGTAGGTTGGAAGTTTGATCCATCAAACTTGACCCGGAGCCAGCAGCACCTGCCTCACCCAGGAGCGTGTTAGACGCCGGGACCTCTGACGGGCCCAGAGAACTGGCCCTAACCCTGCATTTAAGAAAGGCCCTTAAGTGCTTTCTCTGCGCCCTCAAGTCGGGTGACAGTGTGGTTAGGACGATGGCTCTCACTTTGCACATTAGAATCACGGGGGGTGAGGACAATATTAACTCCCAGGGTCGCTGTCTCCCCGGAGCTTCCCACTAGACAGGTGAGCATGGAGCCCAACCGAGAAGGTCTGTGGAATGTTCTGGCACCAGGCAGTGGTCTGCATGGCTGTGGACCTTTAATTGGTGAGATTTCTAGGTACAAAAAACGAGCCTGGTGGGGAGGTGCCAAGAAACTCATTCCACCGAGCTACAGACGCGACATCCTGGCTGTGGTCGTCCCGTCGTCGGTCGATCCTGGGCCCCAAGCGAACTCATGTGACAAAACCCCAGAAACCTTAGTGACGTGGACATAAAACTGCAGGAAATCCCCAAGCTGCAGGGACGGGCAGGTAGAGGACAGGATAAAGGAGCCTGTTGGGAAGAGCTGCTTGTCAGGACTGGCTGACGGGCGAGTTTGGGGGTAGGAGATGGTGTCGGGAAGAACGTAGCTAAGGAGGCGGCGCCCTCGCGGCTCTGGTCTGGCTCCGTGTCTCGCCGCCCTGGCTGTGCTTGGAGAGAGAGTTGGAACCCCGACCCTGTCAGGAAGGATAGCACAGGCCCTCTGAATTTCTCACCGTAGCCGCGGCAATGTGGGGGCCAAGGTGCCATCAGAAAACGACTTTCTATTGACTGTAAATTTCACACGTCTAACACGAAGATTGCTCGTACCGCACACTCTCTACATTGGCCGTGGCGCCTGCCAAGACCAAGCCCGACACGTCCCCGCCAACGGGCCTCCCTCTGAGCCGCAGCCTTGGCTAAACATATTTTAATGACAACACATAACGTTCAGGTCATCGAAAGAATATTTCCCCCTCGTATGATCCATGTGCTGCCGGCATAAAATTATACGACTTCCATTCCCTTTCGGCGTTGGGAGGGCCGAGAAGTCTTTCTCACTTGCAGTCGGAATCCCTGTGCGGTATAAATTATTACTCACAGTTCAACACTCGCACGCTTGCCCGGCGGTGGCCGCCTGCTCAGAGGCCCTGTGATTTACGGGAGGAGGTGGAAGGCGGGGTACCTGCCCCGCGTTCCCCGTCGGGCAATGGAGGGTTGACGAGAAGGGTCCCACCAAGTCCGACGGACCAGGCACACACAAGAGAACCTGTGAGTCTATTGCTAGAGAACAGTCGGAACCAGGGGGCCAGGGGGTCACGGGAACATCTGTCCTGCTCAGAGGGTCCCTCAAGGTGGGAGCCGGTGAGCATTGGGAAGGATCTGGGGGCAGACAGTGGACCGGCCCCAGGGAGGCTGGGCCTCCTGCTAGATCTGGAGCGTGAACTAGGGACGGCTCAACCTTCATCGCCTCAAGGGTAAGATAGAGATCGTGTGTCTGCTGCTTCATCTACAAGGTTACCGTTTCCCAAATGAGGTGAAGGACGGGACGTGCTGTGTGAGGCACATTTAGCAGACGCAGGTGCTGTCACCACACCGGGGCTCTCCCGGAGCACCCCCCAGCAGTTTCAGCGCCTGCCCTGAGATGTTCAGCCACGACCCCACCTGAGCCCCTGGTGCTACCAACCCTCTGTCGCCAGCGGCACGTGGCAGGAGTTCCGTGTATTTTTTTTTTTTAATCTCAAGAACTATTTTTAAAATGCCCTTTTTCTGATCACAGAGGACGTAAGCTCTCCAGCACCGAGCCTCCTTCAGAAAATAAAAGGTCCGATGAACGACTGCGGGAGGGCAGAAGGGAACGGCGCTGAAAGCTTGTCTGCCATTGATGTAAACGCTCCCTTTGTGCGTGAAACCTCAAAGGGGGACGGCGCTTATCTGTAGCAAGTTAGAGGATTTAGAAACGCAGAGCTATTGATTTTTCTCTTTTTAAGGAATGGAAAAGGCACTGCGATTGCTATCTACCCCAAATTAATACCTCCGTACGAGCGGGAAGCAAGAGTCAGACTGTGTTGTGAGCAGGGTCACTGCAGGTCCACGTGTCTGGCTGCAGGCGCCATCGATGGTCCGCGTGTTATTTTTAAACCCTCACCTGAGGGTACGTATGTTTATTGATAGAGAGAAAGAGAGAGAGAAACACTGATGTGAGAGAAACATCAATCAGTTGCCTCCCGTACGCGCCCCAACCGGGGATCGAACCCTCCACGTTTTCGGTCTACGGGACGACACTCCAGCCAACTGAGCCCCTGACCAGCGCAGTGGTCTGCATGTCAGTGCACACGTGTCCGTGCTGGGAAGTGTTTACCTCTGGTAGAGTCCCTGAGAGCCCTCAGCCACACAAACAGAAAACACAGACCAACACGTGACTGTTGCCTGGCTCCCAGGCCCAGCAGAGTGACCTGGGCACGCGGATGGCCATCGCAAGCACGGACTTCAGTGCCCGTGACCACGGGAGTTTGGGGACTTCAGGGATTTATGATTGAGAGATCAGCTTCCCGGAGGCCACGGCTCATGTAGGGTGAACTCTTTCTTTGCCTTCCTAAATTGGCTCTTCAACTTTGACTCCAAATCTGCCCTGTCTGGGCACTTTAGAAGATGAATTCCTTTTTTCCACAAAGTTGCCCCTGTTTTCGAGGGACCAGCTCAGGGTTCCCAGCAGAGAAGTGGCTTTTCCCTACCGGCTGGCATGCAGGTGTGGCAGGTTTTTCTGCACCTCCCCCGTCTTCTGAATTTCAGAGTCTCTCCTCCCTGGGTCCTCTTCCTCTCTTGTCCCCAACAGCAACGGCACCGCCCTCAGACACTCGGGACTGTGAGGAGCGCTACGGAAGGGTCAGCATCACTAGGGGCTACGTGGGGAGTGTCAAACTTCCGAGAGGTGCAGTCGCTGGGGTGGGAAGGTCCCGTGGGTCAGATGCACTCCGTCCGGTCCATGAGCTTTAGATGTGGGCCTGCGTACGGGGGCTACAGAAAACACTGCCGGCCGGGGGCCCCGGTCCGAGCGTGTCAGAAGTCTCTGCTGTGCCTTAATCTACATGTTAAAAGTGTGAAAAACACATCTATAACAATATACATACACAATAGCTTATTATTAGAGACCTTGTATGTGGCATTTTATACATTTTGTATCTTTTAATTATATATAACTATATATTGCATAGCCTATAAAAACATGCATGTATAATAATTGACATAAATCCATTTTAAAGATTTTCTTAAGAACTAGCATCACTATTTCTTCACATGGACATTGCTTATGTGTCGCTAACGTAATAGTTGGTTAATAGAAATTCCGCTGACACATCAGCTCTCGGGGGCACACTCTGGGGACCGAAAAGCACAGGAAAAGTAGAGCTCGTTCGGGATGGAGTCAACTGGAGCTTCGACTCCATCAGGACGCCGAGGAGCACAGGGCTGGGCCCCGGCGCCTCGGGGACAGTGTGCGAATCGAGGGAGCTTCCCAGGCGGTGAGAGGTGAGCTGAGCCAGGGAGGACCAGTAAGAGGCCAGCAGGCAGAGAGAGAGAGAGAGAGACCGCTCTGTGGGGACAGTGCTGTGGGGACGGGGCCGTGGGGGAGGCCGGAACTGCCTGGTGCCACTGTGTTGAAAGGAAATGCCTCGGCAGCCCAGACGGTGGTCTTCTTTCTGGGGACAGTGACCCGTGCCGCTGGGGACACTGAGCAGGAGAGAGCTGTCCATTCAACACCTCCTGGATCAGCCCGGCTCCTCGAGTGGACTTGGATGTCACTGAAGTGCCAGGAAGCTTTACAATCCAGAGCTCAAGCTGACCTCAGTGACACATGGCAGGAGTTGGGCAGTGAGAGCACGGCCTGTCTGTCCACCTCGGCGAGTGAACGAGGCCGCGGTCTCCCCGGATCACGAAGGCGATACCGGGCGTGGCCCCCCAGCGACCGTAGGCCCCGAGCCCTGGTGTCCAGGGTGGAGGCTGGCAGGTCCCTGGCAGGAAGAAGGCCCCGCTCGCAGCCAGTCCCGCCTGCGCCAAGCGTGACTAGGTGTCTCCTGCCCAGTTTGGTTTCTGTGGTTGTAAGATTTTTACGGGTTTTTGGGACCAAGAGCGGAGGCAGCGAGGAGAGGAGCTGTCAGCAGGATCTGGAGGAAAGCGGGTGCTCCCCGCGAGCCGGCGCGGCAGGTGAAGGTGGGAGGGGAGCCGTCTCCGTGGGGAGCCCGGTGGTGAGGCGAGAGGAGAACAGCCCGGGGAGAAGGTGCCCGTGCGGGCGGAAGCGACGGCGGCAGCGGCAGTTTCTCACGGCCGCGGAGCATGACCCTGTCGCGCTCTCCCTTCTCTCTTCCTCCTCACCGTGCAGAGCCCTGTGGCCTCTGGCCTCGGTGCCGAGCTGCAGCGAGAGAGAGGTGAGAGCAGAACGTCGTCTGTGGGCCCTCAGACATTTTCAGTTCAAGGCAACGGAGAGGAGGCCAAGTGGGGCCGCCCGAGGCTCAGCGGGCGTCCACGCTGGGCGCTGGGTGCACCGCCAGGGCCTCGACGGGGCGAGCGGTCCACACCTCGCAGCGGTTCCCCAGGAAGGGCCGGTCCTTCACCCCCTTCCTCAGGAGGGGGGACTGTGGTCTCAGGCGGTCAGATCGCTTGCTCAAGGCCAGGCCGTCTGTGAGGACAGAACGGGGACTCGCGCCCGGGCCTGGCTGCCTCTGCAGCGCCCACTCTGCCCGGCACTCTCCTTCGGCGAGTTTCCCAGCCACACGGTCCCCTTGTGGGGACCTCAGCGGTCGCTGGTGAAAGCTGCAGGTCAGCCGGTTGAGCCTGCATGTCTTCACAGCACCGTCCCGAGGCGTCCGGTTTAGGAACAAGCTCTGCCGTCCTTCACAAAGCTCTTTGGTCTCCCTCAGTAATGTTTCATAGTCCCCGGCAGGCCTCACACTGGTTTGGTGTAATTATCCGCAGCGCTTTGATACTTTCTGAGACAGCTGCAGGTGACACCAGTTTGTTTTTTTCCGAGGTGCTGATACATAGAAATGCACTTAATTTTTGTATGTTGTCCCTGTATCCAGCAACCTTGCTAAACACACACTGATTGTCATTTATCGGGGGACTCCTTGGATTTTCTCTGTGTGGATTATATAACCTGCAGTTAAGAGTTTCGATTCTTTCCTTTCCATACTTGTTTCTTGCTTTTTCCTGTCTTCCTAAATTGGCTAAGACCAATTTAATAATAGTCCAATTTAATAATAGAAGTGGACCTAGAAGACATCCTTGACTAAATCTTTATCAACAGGGAAGCTTAAAATTTCACAATTAAATATGATGCTTGCTGTCTGTGATTGTGAAGATATACTTCATTAGACTAAGGAATTTCTCTTCTATTCTTACATTTTATTAAACCATGAATGGATGTTGAATTTTATTACATAACCTTCCATTTATTGAAATGATCTTATATTAATCTACACATAAGATATATTAATATCTTATGTTAGTCTTATATACTAAATGATCTTATGTGTTTTCCTACTTTGTTAATGTAAAGTATACTGCATGTTTCACTACCGCACATTCCTAAAATAACTGAATTTGTATAATATACTTTCTTTTTATATACCACTGAATTATTTTTGCTAATATTTTTATTACAATTTTTAACCCATTTAAGTGCTATTAGTCTATAATTTTATTTCCTTGTAGTATTCCTTTGGGACTTTGATATCAAAATTATTCTGATTTTATAAAATGGATTTAGAAATAGTCTTTCTTTCGCCCTGGCTGGTGTGGCTGAGTGGATTGAGCACTGGCCTGCAAACCAAAGGGTCGCTGGTTCGATTCCCAGTCAGGGCACATGCCTGGGTTGCAGACCGGTTCCCTAGTAGGGGGCGTGTGAGAGGTAACCACACATTGATGTTTCTCTCCCTCTCTTCTCCCTCCCTTGTCCTCTGTCTAAAATTAAATAAATAATAT
Organism: Mormoops blainvillei; assembly: GCA_004026545.1. Taxonomy (NCBI): domain Eukaryota; kingdom Metazoa; phylum Chordata; class Mammalia; order Chiroptera; family Mormoopidae; genus Mormoops; species Mormoops blainvillei. Next base: position 27,397 of record PVJD01011913.1, on the reverse strand, counting down.
CTTTAAAAGAATATATATTCTTTCTTTCATCTTCTGAAAGAGTTAAAGTGTGATTGGTGTAATACCTTGCTCAAATGTTTGTAGAATTCACCAGTGAAATAAGTCACCTAGGACTATACACTGCTTTTGCAAATTTTTTACATAATGGATTTAATTTTATTAGTACTTTCAGGATTATTCATATTTTCTTTTCTTTTGTCGGTTTTAAAAAGTTGTACTTTTAAAAACTAAGTACTTTTAATTCATCTAAATTTAAAATTTATTTGTATGTATTTTTTTATATTGGGTTGGCCAAAAAGTCCATTTAGCTTTTCTGTAAAATAAGACAGATTTTTCATTTTCACCAGTAACTGTATTGATGTGGGTATTTTGAGTATGACGGCTCTCTCCCAGGTGGTGTAATGCTGATTGTTCTCAATTAGTGTCTCGATTTGATCGCTGTCAACTTCAGCTGGTCTTCCTGACCAAGGAGTATCGTCCAGCAAGAACTCTCCAGCATGAAACTTTGCAAACCAATGTGACACGTTCAATCAGTCACAGCACCTTCTCTGTACACTGCACGATTTTTTTTTTTGCGTTTCAGTTGTGTGTTCACGTTTCTTGAAATAGTGAAGTGTAATATACCAAAAATGTTGCTTATTTCTTCCTACCTTCAGTAGTAAAATGGCTACACAAAAATTCACCAATTTTGATTTTTTTTTAATGCAGGCTAATATGACAGCTGTCACAATACAATCTAACAAAATTGTTTTGAATGAAGTTAAAGGTAACTAAGTGCTACTAGAGCCATCTTATGGAAACAACCAAATGAACTTTTTGGCCAACCCAATACTATCTTTTAAATGAACTATATTTGATTATTAATTATACCTTCTCTGTTTTTTCATTCATCAGTCTTGCTATGAATTATTAATTTTACTAGTTTTTTCCAAGAGAGAAGCTTAGCTGTGTTTATATTCTGTATTATATCTTTGCTTGTTTCTTTTTCTATTATCTTCTTCCTTTTAGTTTCTTTGAGTTTAATTTTTCTAAGTGTCAAATTACTTGAGATGGATGTTAAGTTCTTGATTTTTAGCCTTTCTTTTTTTCTAAAATATGCATTTATGGAAATAAAATTTTTCCGTAATGGTTTAATTGCATTGAAAAAGATTTGACACAAATAATTTTTGTTATTCAGTTAAAAACATTTTATAATGTTATTGTGAATTTTTGACCCATAGGTTATTCTGAAATGTATTTCTTGATTTCCAGATATTTGGATATTTTTTCTAGTTTTTCAGAAGTTTCTGGATTATTTCATTATGGCAGGGAATATACTTTATATGATTTCGATATTTGAAATTCATGGAGATATGTGGTCAGTTTTTGTAAATATTCTGTCTGCTACAGAAAATATTTATTTTGCAGTTATTTAGTTTAGTATTCTATATATAATATGGCAATTTCGCTAGTGTTTTATGTTTTGTATGTCTCACCGACATTTAAATTTTCCTTGTTAATAAAAAAGTTACTATTTGATATTCTGTGATTTTTTCTTTTTTCTACTAATCCCTGAGTTACATGCATTAAAAACTCCCGCTGGTACAGGTAACTGCCCCTCGTCTTTAGCCTGCGTCTCAGGTGCACGCAAGTCAGAACGCGCTTCTCCTGACCTGCCTTCGGCCTCACAGATGCTTTTTTCGCTACGTCTAACCTGTTCTCAACCCAGACATTCTTAGTAATGGCTATAATTTATTTTTAATTCTAGATTTTTTACTTTTAAAAAACTGTTTTCTAGCCCTCTGCTGAAATGCTCAGTCTTGCTTTCCACCTGCGAAAAGAACGTGCATCTTTTGAAGCCGTGATCCAACGCCCCCAGCGTTGGGACGGCCTGCCGTGACTTGTTCTCGCCTCGGTCGTTCATGTTGGCCCTTACTTAGAACCCCTGACCTCCCCTTGTGTCCGGGTACTTTTGACTCCTGCTGAATATCGTGTTTATAAAATTGGTAGCAGCAGTAATTCGAGTCAGGGGACTTCAGCAAGCCTCAGCCAGGGTTTGGAAGTAAAGTTAGTGACTTGGCGTCATCCTCACCCGCGTCCTGAGACCGAGCCCACTGGAAGCTACGCCGCCGTCCCCTCCAGTGGTCCTGTCTGTTCATTCTCACTCTGGCCTGTTGACATTTCAGGCCCCCACCCAAAAAGTGGGAGACAGTTCCCAGGACACTCCTTTTCCTGTAGGCCCCAGACCCAAGTTCATGCCCCCAGGCAACGCTGTGTGGCTTTCAAAGGCTCGGCCCGGGTCTCAGCAGTCCTTCTGGAGTTGGCTGACACCCTCACTCGGCACCCACCCAACACGCAGCCCCGTGGCCTTGTAACTCCCTTCCGCCTGCTCGTGTCAGGTCCATGAAGACATCTTAAATACCACATGGCCCGGCCGTTTTCTCCGCTCAGGTACCATTGTTCTGTGGCGGCAGTATGAGAGGAGGAGTTGGGGGTTCCACGGGCTGCCTTTGCAAGGAAACTTGGCCTAGCGCTTGGTAGAATGAGCAGGATGGACAATGACACAGAACGAGTGGAGCAAGTGTCGTTTGGCCTGGGACCTGGTGGAGAGGAAGGACGTGCACAGGCAACGAGGTGGGAGGAAAGTGCTCCCAAAAGAGCGGCAACGTGCACAGAGCTGCCACACCAGCCCCCTCGGGAGAGGGAGTTCGGGTGTGTGGTGAGCCATCTCGTAAGGACACCGATGAGCTTGGAGGCAGTGAGAGGTTTTAAAGAAGCTTTGTGGGGGCAGGGCAGGGATTGGGGCGCAGGGCTGCTTCTGTGTGTCAGAAACTGTGTTTGGAGAACGGATCCGGTGAGGGCGAAACGAGAGAAGAGAGGGCGGTGTGTCTGCTTTTCCAAAGTCAATTTTGGACTGAGTGTGCCTGGGAGAAACGCAGTGATGTAGGGGCGGGGGGGCTTCCCCAGTCTCGATCCCCGCTGCCCAGCTTCGCACACACACTGCCCGTCGTCGCTAATTGATCGCACTGTGTTTGCAACGTTGGTCCTTTCAGGGGCGAATTGACTCTGCGTGGAGGCTGAGTGACTGCTCCCCAAAGAGGTCGCTGTGCTAACTCAGGAAACCTGGGATTGTTACTCGGTATGATAAAAGGGATTAAGTTAAGGATCTGGAGATGGGAAAATTATCCTGTAATCCCACAGGTTCTCGTAAGAGGAGGCGGGGCATCGAAGTAACATCCGAGGCTGCAATGAGGAAAGCAGGAGACTGGAGTGAGGTGAGGGGAGGAGCTGGAACCGCCTGCCCGGCACGCTCCGCAGAAGGAACCTGTGCCGCCGACCTGCTCACTGCGGCCCCGGGAGACCGGCCTTGGGCTCCGGCCTGTGGGACCGTGAACGAATAGGCTTGTGTTGTTTTTAGGCTGTGAACTAGTGGTGATGGGCCGCAGTAGAGACTGAAGCCCATGGGAGGCTGGTGACCGGTATTTTGGGGTACAGGGTAAGTGGGACCGTGACACCCATTTATCTGTCCAACGGGGTGGACATTTTCAGGTCACTTCTGTGCAGGCGGTCGTTCTCAGGGCCAAATGGAATTTTTTTTCCCCAGATAAGATTTTAATCTATTCCCTTTGTCATGGCTTATACTGTTCATCACAGAAAAGATGAGTCACTATCAAAACCGAGGCAGAGAGGGTGCCAGGTTTTGGGCGGTATGGAGTTGTCATCGAGTCGCAGTGGCTTTGGAAGAACACGGGGCAGAACCACAGTTTCCCCGCGAGAATCCTGGCCTCAGAGGTGACAGTCAGCACGTGTGCGAACGAGAGACCCAGCATTAAGGAGCTGGGACCAGCAGCTGGCGGGGCAAGCCGGGCGCGGGACAGGGCGCGCAGGGGATGACGGGGCGTCAGGGCCAGACCTGGCCACCTGTGTTGGTGTCCCCCACGAGTGGGGTGGGCTCCTCCTGCAGCATTGTCCTGGTCATTCTTCACTTACCTCGTCACCTTAGGGAGACCCCGATGTGCACGCACGGCCATGGGTGTACTTTACTCACACAGGCCACGGGCTCCGGGGAGGGCGCTCCTGACCAGTGAGACGTTAGCGCCGCAGTCCTTCCAGACCCCGCGGCAACAAGACCGCCTTCTGCCTGGGGCGACCACATGCTGCACAGCCCACTGGCGCCCAGCCCTCAGGGAATGAACGGAGAGGGATAGGGAATCGGACCGTCGGTGAACCATGTCCGTGCGGTTGGCACGGCCTCATTGTTGTGCAGAAATATCCGTTTCCTGCCCCGGTGGCCGCAGGTTGGTCTGACCCGTTCTATCGGCCGGGCTTCCAGGAAGGGAAGGACGGCCTCCTGCTTCAGCTCGGCCCCCCGCTCAGAGCCGACTGGCCGCCCAGCCCGCGAGTGGGTGGAATCCCAGTGCTTAGATCGGAGCCCTGTGTGGGCTCAGTCTCCGTCTGGCCCCTGGGCGTTCCGGCCGATGCCGGGAAATCATCTGTCATCTCTGCAGCTGATGGGGAAGCCAAAAGGACCCTGCATGAGTCCACGAGACTAATTTTTTTGAAGGGCAAACGTCTCTGGTCTCCCCACTCCGTCTCGACAAGGACAGCGGCGGCCCTGCTCTGTGAATACTGACGGGGTGGGCGAAGTCGGGCGGGGGCAGGGCCTCGACCCCGACGACAAGCCACAGGAGCCCGGCACCCCCTTCTGGCGACAACCAGGTGACTCGCAGGAGGCAGCAGGGCCCGGGACAGCCCCCGCGCCACCCGTGCAGATACCGAGGGCTCACAACATCGGGACGGGACCCCAGTACATGGAACACGGCACGAGTCATGGGCAGGACCATAGTTCAGCCCCCTCCGGAACGTTCCGGGGCTGGCTGGCATAAAGGGTTAAACTCCCTTAAGACTTGCTTTGGCCTTGGCTGCCCACACCCCGCACCTCCCCTGCCACTTCCTCACATTTCTGAGACGTCCCTGGTGCCGAATTCTTATTCAACTTCAAACTGACAAACTGTTTTTAATCTTTTCCCTCCATCCAGCCTGGAGATTGGGAAGCAAAAATCAATACGGGTTGGCAGGTGATCAAGCTGCTTCAGGCCGGGGTGAGGGCGAGAGTGAACGAGGAGGAGCGGGGGGCCGGGCGGGGGCTTTGACGGAGGGCCGTGAATTACTGGCCGGGGGTCCAGAGGGCTGCGATTTCGCTGGCCTTGAGCGGGGCAGCTTGGGAGGGCCATTAGAACAGTCAGGTCAGGGGTTCACCGCCGCAGAGCTGCGTCGGAGTGCGGCCGGGGATTTTGCTGACCTTCGTTGGGGCAGAGAGGGAGGCGGGGACAGCGGAGAGGGACGGTCTTTGTGCAGGGATGACCTCAGCACCACACCCTGGGACCCATCGTTACCTCTAAAGGGGACACGGTGTGTACAGTTGCTTAATTCCATTTTAAAACCCTTGAAAGTGACTCTCACAGGCGGGAAGGTAAGCAGGAGGGACGAGAAAGCTGTCCCGGACCCCCCAGCACCCACGACCGGGCTTCAGCCCCCAGCTCTGGCCTAAAGCTGGAGTCCCCGTTCCCAGATTACTGACGGCCTGGGACTCCCTGGCAAGGCCACCGTCCCCCACTTAATGGCGGCGGTTGGGGAGCGGGTTTGGAAATGCCTTCCTGTGTCTGGAAGACTTCCAAGACTTTGATCAAAGCCCGAGTCCCATGGGGTGTGGCCGCCACCGCCAGGGCTCCTGGTTCATGTGACGTGTCTCCAACAGAATTCTGAGATTCTCACGGAGGGTTCTTCCCGGCCCTTCCCCTTCCCCACCGTTCAGGCCGGGCATTGCCATTCTGTTGCCTTTCTCAGGGTGGGGACAGCACGGAAGGGGCCACCCACCGGGATCCTCCCCGTAGCCTGGTGCGTCGGTGCGGTGGGGACGCCGTTCCTCAGTGAAAGGGCTCCTTCAACGCTACCGGTCAGGGCTTGGGCATCCCCGCAGGTGCGGACTCCTGGTTGGTGTCCTACCCCGCCTCCTAGGGAAGGGGATGGAAACGCTCCCTGGAATGGGGAGGAGAGTTTCATGTCCCTGAAGGAGCGAGAGTCGAGCAGAGGGCTGCGGGTGGTCCCCTAGGTCCTGCCGTGTCCCCCGTCAGCACAGCACAGACCCCCTGAGCAGGTCGAAAACAGAAACCCAGGCGAGGGCAGGGCCCCTCAGAGGGGGAGAATCCAAGCTTCCCTTTCCGGGGCGCAGCCCGGGGAGACTGCACATTTGAGATGGAGGCCTGAGGGCAGCCTGAAGCCAGGGCCAAGAGTGACAGAGGCCAAGAGGCATCTTGGGGAAGGCCGTGAAGGTGGCCTTCTACGGTGACGAGATTCAGGATTTGCTGCCCAGACTGGCACCTTGGCATACTGACTCTTTCAAACAGAAGAGCTGAGAAGTGGCAGGCAGTCCTGCCGGTCTGGTGGAGCAGGTCACGGCCCCCCCTGGGAGAAGCACCCGGCCCGTGTGCTTACTGTTCAGAGGGAGGCGGCCTGCACGTCCCAGAGGCTGGAGGGAGCGGGGGGTGGATGGGAAGGGGGATCGCGAACCGCAGAGTGAAACTCTCTCCAAAGAATCGTCTCTGCAGGACGCTGGCTTCACTTACTTATTAGACGGGGTGGTGTGAGCCATAAAGAGAATGTTGTAATGAAAATTAACTCCCCAAGGTGGGAAACACTCTGCCAGTTATTGTTTGTTGGTTATAAAGAAATATATTGAATACTGCCTGAGCATCGTATTTCTTGGTGTCCAGTGACCAAACAGCATCATTGAAATCTATTTTTCAACCAGCATTTGTTCCAAAATGTGGTCAGCCGGTCGACAGATTTTCATTCATTCGTCCATCCATTCATTCACCCGTCCATCCATTCATCTGCCCATCCGTTCATTCATTCACCCATTCATCCGTTCGCTCATTCATTCGGTCACACATTCACCTGTCACCCATTCATTCGTTCACTCGTGCACTCATCCATTCTCCCATTCGTTCATTCGCCCGCTCATTCATTTGCCCAGTCACTCATTCACACATTCATCCGTCCATCCGTTCATTCAGGCACACATTCATTGAACAGACGTGTACTGAGCCCCTTCCCTGAGCCAGGTGCCAGGGTACAGGGAGGAGCCCAGCGTGGCCTGGTCGTAGGGAAGGTCACCACTGTGCAGCCATTTGGTGGGAGTTCAGAGGAAAAAGCACATGATTCTTTTGGAAGCAGTTGCAAAGAATTTCACGGAGGAATGAAGATTAGAAATTCTTACATATATATTTTTTATCTGCAAAACAAAGCAGGCCACAGTCGACCTCTTTTGATCCTAAGTGTGGCCGACTCTTCCTGCAGGCCCGAGGGCCCGGGCAGCGTCCTCTGCACCTGCTGACCCCACTTCGTGCCTCAGCTCCCCACGGGGCTGCCAGTCCCCTCTCCTCAGGGATGCTAGCGGAGCTCAGCACGGCCCTTGTCACCCTCTCCTTCCCCGACCGTCCTCTGGTCCTTGACTCTGCCCTTCGTTCCTCCTCCTAGCCGCCCCTCCAGGGGCCTCCCGACCGTCTCCTCCTCCCGCTCCCCTGTGTTCCCGGCTCCCGGAGCCGGGCCTGCTCCTTCTCCCGCCCAGAACAGGCCGGGGACACCAGGCTCCTGTCCTCAGTCAGCTTTTCTTCTCACTTCGTACCCAGGCATTTCCATAGCCTCGGTGAACATCTGTGCCGTGACATCACGTGTCTAAATCTCTAGCCCACACTCGCCTCATTCCCGGGACAGCGCAGCTAACTGCCTCCCGGGAGCCGCCACCGGGCTTCCTGCAAGTACGGTGAAGTAAATACCCCGCAGCTGGAACTCAGCCCCATCGTCATTCTTCTGGCGATCCCGCGTCACTGGGTCTTACCTGCCACTCGCAGCCAATCCCTGGCCTCGCCCTGGGGCCCGCCCTGCCTTTCGCCCTGTAAACCCAATTAGCCACCGGTCCGGGAAACTCTGCTCACCTGTTCCCGCCCAACTGTTTCCCCGCCCCGGTCAGGCCGGGCCCGCCCCACCGTGGCCGCACTGTGCCAGGTCAGTTACCGTTCTAAAAACACCAGCCTCGTCATGCGGCTCTGTGGCTGAGACACGCTCAAGTGTCGGGGTTTTCCAGGTCAAGCCCCGGCTCCCCATGTGTTCTCTCTGCCCTTCCCCGACGTGGCCCCGCCTTCCGCCCTGGCCCCACAGCGCGGCGGGCCGCGCGGGGTGTGGCGCTGAAACCCCCGCCGTCTGCGCGAGCTCCTGGGGCTGTTCCACGAAAGCGCGCTTGGGCTCCTGTGCCCTCTGCTCAGAATTATTCTTCTAACCTCACGTTCTCTCCTTAGCCTGGTGAGAAACCACCCCTATTTAAGGACCCTGATTCCAACAACATCGCATTTTAGAGCCGCGTCCGCTGGCAGAAGAGGCCGCAGAAGTCTCGTGGCTTTCGAGCTCTCCTCTGCCTTCCTCTGCACCGCTTCTCCTCCATCATGAGTTGTTTCACTTGGCTCGTTACGGCCCGCTGTCTCTCTCAGTGTGGCTGTAGAAGACGTCGCGTAGCAAGACCTAGAGCCTGTGAACGTGTTATATCACGTGCCTTTCGGGAATTAACTATGTTAATTAGCTGTCCTGGCTGGGTGACTCGGCTGTGTGGAGCACCTTACACCGCAAAAGTTTCTGGTTTGATCCCCAGTCAGGGCACCTACCTCGGCTGGGGGTTCAGTCCCCAGTCAGAGCATGTATGGGAAGCAACTGATGGATGTTTCTCTCTCTCTCTCTCTCTCTCAAATTAATAAACATGTGCTCAGGTGAGGGTTAAAAAATAAATCGTTAATCAACTGATCTTGAAATAAGGAGATAATCCTGGAGGACCCAAGTGGGCTCAGTGCAGTCTCAACGGTCCTTGAAAGGAGAGGCAGGGGCAGAAAAGTTGGAGGGGATGTAACAGTACGAACAGGTTAGCGTGAGTCTGTGTGTGACCTCAGTGCACCATCAGCGGCTCTGATGCTGGGGGACCGCAGGCCAAGGGCGCAGGTACCTCTTGAGGCTGGGAAAGGCCAGGACGAGGGGTCGCCCTGGAGCTTCCAGAAGGACCCCGGCTCCACCGACACCCGGCGTCGGCCTGCTGAGAGCCGTTCCGGGTGTCTGCTCCCCTGAACCCTGAGCTGCGATCCCCATGTTGTTTTAAGCCGCCTGCTCGTGAAGATGTTAGAGCGGCCCCAGAAGACGGGCGCGAGCTGCGTGACGCAAGCGCCTTGAGGGCCATCCCTCGGTGGCTGTATCTGGCACGCAATTAATATTTAATATTCTGTGTTGAACAACTAAGTCTGAATCACGGTCACTGAGGGAATTCCGGGAGTTTGCGTCCCATCTGTGCGTGAGCAGAGCTTTGAAGCATAAAACTCCAATTATGTTGCAACCAGTTATAACATAATGGACTCGTGCAGTGTGCTCAGAGCTTCCGAAGGCTCCCCGTGGGAAGTGGGGGACAGGAAGTCCTCAAAATCGAGGCAGAGCAGGTCGGTGTGGGGACACCGCGGAAGACACGGCCCACCCTGCCTGTGCACGGGTCCCGACTCTGTTCCAGGGGGCGAGAGGTGTACAGATGGGAAGGAACTGGGCACAAAGGAGCGCGCGGAGCTTGGTGGTGGACCGGCCATTTGTCTGAGATGGTTCCACTGGACGGGCCAGAGGCGGGAAGGGGGCTGTCCCACTGTGTCACGGCAGCCACCCGACCGCAGGCCCAGCTGAGCGCACATCCTGCCCTGCTTTTGCCCCGTGGAGCCGAAGCTCCCGTCCCCAGAGAAGAGTAATGACCAAGCCCAGCAAGCCAGGGAGCAGGTTTGGGGTGGGGGGTGGGGCGGAGAGAAGCACAGGCTGCTCCTCGGAGCCCCGCCCCACGTGCATCCGGCTGAACCAGGGACGCGATGGGCACGGTGTCATGTTTTGGGCTGGGCGTCCTTAATGCTCAGTCAGGGCTGTATTTGGCCACTTCAAGGGACCACAGAACTTTTTCAGTGACCGCACTAACCGTGCTTGGTTTAAGTGACTGTCAGTAAAAAGCATGAGGGACCAGAAAATGCAGGTCCCAGCCTGGGTCTCTCATCCGGCCTGAGGAGCTGGCACGAGAGGACCGTGGGGGGAGCAGGGCAGCCGCACGTGGGGCCAGCCCACCGGCCGTGTCCGGTTCTTTGCTTTGGTTGCAGAAGTTGTCATTAATCTGGAACGATTTCTCATGTTGTTCTTTTCAAATGGCACTGGGGCAGCTTCAGAGAGAGCCAACAGGCTTTGCTCCATGTGGGTCACGTTTACAAATAAATACGCAATGGGCAGCCGCACCTCACGTGACTCAGGAGACCACACCTCAGTGACTCAGGAGACCACACCCCCCCAGGACACAGCCTTAGCCATCAGCGTCACACGTGGGCTGAGCTGCTGTCATGTCGCCCCGTTTTACCACAGCCTGGAACCAGACCGCATGCCAAGTTCTAGAGCAAATCCCTCTTTGTTATTACGATGACTTAAAAACAAACAAACAAACAAAGAAGATGGATTTCAAGAGTTATCTCATTTGGATGCGTTTGGAATATAAATTCTCAGAAAAATAACCCTTTACTGAACACCTTTCTCCATCATCTAACAAACGTAGATGGCAGTTTTCCTTGTGTTAGGCTCTAACGGGTTTGGTGCTAGTGGTTTAATGGTGGAAACAGACGTAGTTCCTGTTCTCATCAGAGTCACAGTTAATAAGGGAGGCTTACGTCAAATTAGCAAAAGGACTCAGGAATTTTGTTAAGTGCTAAGGAGAGCAGAGTCCTTGGAGACAAGAATAAGAGGGAGCAAATTTTGATCAACATAAAAACCTTGTTATAGCTGAGATCAGGCTGGGACTCCACGTGGCACAGAGAGGGGGGCGTCGTAAGTTGGTACAATTGCTTTGGAAAGCAGTTTGGCCCAAATGTATGAAGAACTGTAAAAAAAAAAAATTCTCAGGTGCTTTAACCTAATGACTCACTTGGAGAAGTGTATGCCAAGAAAATGACTGGAGGTGGGACCAAAGGGTTCCGAGCCAGTCTGCTCATTGCAGCATTATTTAAAGTAATGAACAGCTGAAACGGGACTGACTTTATAATAAAACGGGAACAGTCGTGTAAATGAGGGTAAATCCATACAATGCAAAATCGGGCCTGTGTTTTACAAGGCACATTCACAATCTAGTTAATTGGTGCAGAGGTCTGTACACATTTAGTGTAATTCTAACTTAAGAAACAAGAAATGGAGAGATTCACCACTTATTGATGATCTATTGTGTGCCTGGCCCAGGAATTACAGCAAATCTTAGATGAGTTTTACTTTCTCTGTTCTTTTCTGCACTTTCTACAAGGAGAATGTATTCTTTCTACAAGAAGAAAATAAGAACTTAAAACATAAAAAAAGACTAAAAGACAATGACTGCGTATAAACTATGAGCACATCTAGGTTGAATAATAAATCCATGTTTTTATTTAAGTTTTGAGTATTTCCATTGTTTCCTAATTTTGTACAATGAATTCGTACTATTTTGGGGACATCAGCAACGTCCACCCAGCAGGTTTTGGAGTAACACAAGGTCAGAACCCCCACCGGACAGCCGTCTCTGAATGTGGACACGCAATCTCGCCTCTCCGAATTTGTTTGCGCGTTTGTAAAACAGATGTATTAACATGTCTCAAAGTGTTTCATCTGGGGGTGCAGATCACATTAAAAAACTGCACACAGTCTCCATCGGTGAAGTCGTCTCTGAATTCTTTCCGGCCCCTCCCCTTGTCCTGCGCCACCTCCCACGACATCAGTTTTTCCGCCTCGGAGAAAACAAACCACAGTTGTTTCATAATGCCTGGTTCAGTTTCAGACGATAACATAAAAGCTACCGACGTCACTGAATTTCACGAGTAGCAGAACAAATCAATCAATTAGAAACTCCGCAGGCCCACATCCCATTGCTTTGTAACGTTTTCGGCGACCACACACTGATACAGTGAATCCCAGTTTCGGCATTTTCTTTCCAAACCTGACTTGTCGTGAATGGGCCCAGTGACTGCTTCAGCTGACACATAAACACTGTTTCATTTCTGCCCCGGCCGGGTGGCCGTGGGCCAGAACATCGTCCTGTGCACCTGAAGTTGCGGGTTCGGTCGTCGGGTGATGTTTCTCCGTCTGTCTGTCTGTCTGTCTGTCTCTCCCTTCCTCTCTCTCTCTCTCTCATCAATGATCATATCCCCCGGTGAGGATTTGAAAAACATACCACTCCATTTCTGCGACAGAGTCTCGAATCTGAAATGTCACCCTTTCCCAGCCCCGCCCTCCCCCGCAAGGCCATCTTCACTTCCCCGGCAGCTTCCTGCGCAGCTGGCCACGGGCGCGGTGCAGAAATTGTGATTGTGGAGCCGAGAGACTGGCAGCTCCCCGAGTTTCCAAGCGGTCCCGCAATTATTCTCCGGAGCGAGCGCTTTCCCCCAAAGAGTCGCTGTCCATTCAGTTTAAATATTAGCTCGCTTTCGGTAACGGCCCAGCTTGCAGAAAGATTTAATATAAGTGCACTCAGGAAGCTGGTTATTTCATGTTACCCTACGGTGAATTCTTTATTAACATAAATCCTTGTTACCCAAGTTCCCTTCTCCTATGCGGGTTTGTTTAATGAACCACGTCTGCATTGACCCCGGCTCGGGGAAGGACGGTTGGGGTTTCCAGGCAGGGGCTCTGCCCTCGGGTTCAGGCTCTTCGGCCTCTGAGTTTGTCCCCCTGGTGCCTGGGCAGTGACAGGTGGGGCTGGGTGGGTGGGGGAGGCCCGGTAACTGCCCCACCGGTGCCAGGGGACGCAGTCCTGTCCCGCCTTGGCTGCTGCTGCCTGAGGCTGGCGGGAGCTCTGTCCTCCGGGCACAGAGCTGGCACCTGCGGGTCAGCAGCAGAGCAGCTGCGGCGACAGGCGTTGCCCAGAGCCCAGAGCGGGCTGCTGGCCGTGCCTGCTGGTTCCGCTCTGCCTGCTGGCACTGGACACCCCTACATTCCCGACGGTGATTTCCGAGCAGCAGGGAGTCGCGACCGGCGTCCGCTGATGGGCCCCGAAAGGCCCACAACCTGTGGGGGGACGGGGGCTGGGGCGGGAGTGGAAGAAGCTGTCGTTTGGAGGGTCTGTTGAGTCCCATGGTGTCAGTGTCGCTGGGTTCAGGCCACCGGTGTGGTGTCCCTGAGCGGGGAGCTGGAGGAGATGGGGGCCGCCACCCTTGGCGGCCAGAACGAGCGGGCCCTGCCGCGTCACCAGGCCACTCCTCGCTGGGGGCCTGTCAGGCAACTGGAACCTTCTCCCACGCCTTTCCTTTGTCTTCGCACTCTCTGCCCCAGCACCCTTTAATCTTCCCTCTGCCTTTTTTCTTTTTCTTTTTGTCCTCTCCCTCCCTCCCTCCTCCTGTTCTCAGTCGGCAGATGAATCATCTACAGATGTTGCTCCACTACAGCAGCCGTTACGTGCGAAGTTCTTTCTTTCGCCAGATGTTTTTCCGACGCGCCTCCTTTTCCTAAAGCAATGAGTGGCCACGCCCCTGAGGGCTTGGATTCTGAGACGCTGCCCTGCTGGTGCGTTTCCTCGGCTTCTCAGCGGTGACATTGGGGCAAAGTCATTTTTCTACACTCGTCTCTGCCGATAGCTCTCTCTGCACTTGACCTTCGTGCCGTGTATGACCGCGAGCCACTAATGGAGGCTCCGGTATCTCTCAGGCACAGTGGTGGTTGTGATGAAGACTACGACCAGAACGAGATGACAGTTCTGGCCTAAAACTTAATTGACAAGAAAAGTAGAAAAGCTTCATAAGGCTGCCTGCAAATGAGCTGTAAATCCCGCGGAGGGTGATGGCGGTTTAAAGCCGACAGCCCTCGGAAGCGCCAGCACTGTATTTGGCCCGTACAGCGACCTACAAACTTTTCAGCCCGTTCCAACGTGGAAATTTTGCAGAAAAGTTAGACATCATAGTTCAACGGGAAGAGCGAGACGCTTTGGGGGCCACGAGCCTGTGACCCCGGGTGGCCCCGTTGATCTTTCTCTGTAAACTCGCCTTCTCCCGGTGTCTGGCGGACCCTCCCCGTCTGCGCAAGGCAGGGACGAAGTTCTCGTCCCACATCTGGGGACTTCGCACCAAGCCCGCCTTCCTGCCGTGACGGTCCAGGCTTTGTGCCCTCACCCTGGGAACCTGGCCTTCACCTTTTCACTGAGAAGGCGTCTTCCCTTTCTTTGCCGCTTTTCTTCTCTGCCCAGGCCGGTCTCTTGTTCCCGCGTCCCCTTCGTCTGGCGAAGTCCACAGCCGGACAGCGGCGGGGGCAGCAGGTGTGGCCCGCTGCTCAGTCAGCAGCCAGCCTTGCACCGCGGACCGGCTGTGCCCCGGGCGCAGCTCCGACTGCAGCCCTTCTCTGTCTGTGCTCCGGCACAGGTCACCGGCCGCTTTGAGCGTCTTGTGAAAGAGCACAGTTAGTCTGAGTGAAGGTGAGCTTGGCTTGTGTGGAAAGAAGTTTGAGTGAGTGTAGCTGGGGCAGTGGGGGGAAGGGAACCAGCCCCTTCTCAAGGAAAATAGTAAATGGAATTCTACCGACACCCTTCAACCCGTCAAATGAAACGGGGAAGTTCTACTAGTCACGAGTGAGCCCTCAGCCTGAAGCGCCCTTAGAGGCCCGTCTTCCCCGGGCCGTGGCGCCCGCCCTCTGGGCCGCCCCTTGCGCAGCCCCTGCCGCGTGCCTTGGATTGGCCCCCTGGCCCGAGCTCACCGTTCTCCGTCCAGGTGCTGCCGACGGCAGTTGAGAAAAGGGAAAGGAAGCCGCGCTGCACCCGACGTACACTAAGACAAACATCCCCGTAAAACCGCGTCGATGGGCTACCTACCGCCCACGACCGCTTTCCGCGTGGTTGGGAGCGTCTCTTCGCCGTCTCTTACGCATTCCGCTTCTCTCTGCTTCTCTTCGTTTTTAGTCTTTCCTTTCCCCTCTTGCTCGTCCTGTTACCTCTCCTCTCCCTGGGCTTCTGATGAGTTTCTTCTGTGTGAAAACAGCTAAAACAAGAACGTCACTACGTCAGATTCTACCCCGGGGCAGGCGCGCGTCGGGAGTGCCGGAGTCACGTGGCCCATAAAGAAGCCCCGAGGGGGCGGGGCGTCTCTGGGGCCCGTGCTCGTCCAGGCAGGGCAGGGAGGAGCGCGGTGGTGTCCGCGGCGAACCAGTCGCCCAGTGGCTGTTCAGAGCACACGACGCGTTACTCTCCCTGCGGGTCAGCAGCTCCCTACAGATGCTTCCTCGGGGCTGGTCCCTCGTTCGCTGAGAAGTCGCCCTTGCTGCCCGAGGCTTCTGGTCCCGGGGAATTGCTCTGCACGTGGGGGCGCCCGTGGCAGGACCGGCAGCCGCACAGGGGGACGCGAACTTGGACCCAGGGGAGGCCATGTCCTGTTAGAGCGGTTCTGTCACATCAGAGTACACGTTACAGAGCACACAGCAGCCACGTAACATTATAGTACATGTTATAAAGGACACAGCAGTTATAGAATATTATAGTTGACACTCACACAGAGCACGTAGCAGCTATGTGATATTACGGTCCATGGTATGTAATATTACATAATATTAAGGGGAAGAAGATCAGCAGCCCGACACCATGCCCCTGTGCAGTCCCGCGGAAGGCCGTAGCTCGGGCCATCGGAAGCCGAGGCTGCAAAGGCGCCGGGCCCCGGTGGCCGGGAGGCTGGCGGGAGGTAGACGGGCGGTCTGGTAGATGTGCCTGGCTCAGGCCTGGAGGATTCAAATGGCTTTTGTTGTGTTCATTAGAAACCGGTTTGCTCCGCGGTCCCTGGGGCTCCCTGAGAGTGGGGCTGACATTTGCAAATGATAGGCTGAGGGACTTTCTTCCCTTCACGGCCCCCTTTCTGTGTTCCTTCCCAATGAGCTTTCCCTCTGGGCGTGGGTAAATCTCCAGGAAATGCCCTTGTGTTTCCTGTTGTCACATCTCATCAGTGCTCCGCACGGGGCGGTGGGAGGTGAGGGAGGCCGGGAAGGAGCGGAGAGGACCCTGGGCCGGAGCGGCAGCCGCATGCAAATGCCATTCCCGGGCAGCCTGCTGCCAGACTGTGGAATGCAATTCCTAGAAAATGGCAGAAGAGGGAGAAAGAAAGAAAAGAAAGAAAGGACAGACAGAAAGAAAGAGAGAAAGAGAAAGAAAAGAGGAAGGGGAGGGGAGGAAAGGGAGAAAAGAAAGAAAAGAAAGAAAAGGAAAAAGAAAAAGACCTGTATAACTCGTTCCTAATAGGCTCACTTATTCAAATGGCAAGGGTTCCCTACCGTTCCGTTGTTCATGCCCTTCAACCATATTTATACACTTGACTAACTCCACTCACCACCCGAGGTAGGCACTGCAGGTGTGTACGCGTCTACATTAATTGTTATAGCGTCATCCAAATCTCCTGTCCTGCACCACCTTGGTTCTGTTGTAAACCATCAAATTTGTCTAGGTCCCTGGGCAGCCAGCTCTCCCAACGTGCTTCCGTCTGGCGAGGCAGTCCCAGACCTTGGCGCATGGGGTGGCCAGACGCCTGTCAATGACCGAGTCCCCCGGGGACTGTCTAGAAGTGCACGTTCCTGGGCACTGCTCTGACACAGGTTTGCTCAGCTGAGTCTAGGTGGGGGACGCTGGTGCCCGGCTAACACTCCCTCGGTCGCTGCAGGTTGCCACGTTGGGAGCCTTGTACACCTTCACCGAGTGATAATCGCAGCTTTTTGCAGGACTCGGTTGGGGACAAAAAGCGAGGTGTAGTGGTTCCCCCTTACGTACGGGGGAGACGTTCCAAGGCCTGAAACTGCGAAAAAGTACAGAAGCATAATATAAAATAACATAAAAGAAGAGCTGTCAGTTATTATAAATTCCCACATGGGTTTGTTTTGTGCTGAGGAAAGAATATTCTGAATTTTACCTGCTGATGGGGAAAATATGTAATTTGATGATTCTCCCAGTAAAGTGGATTGTGGCAAAGTTACAATGTGAGCAATAGTGAGAACTTACATTTATGCTGTGCCTGTCAGCACGAAACACTTTGAAAACAGCGCACAAGGTGCGAGGCACGCGGCAACACGAGTCACGTCATGGGCTGTAGACACCTCGTCTGCCCCTCAAACTCGCACGCCGGGGTCCTGTCCCCTCCGTGTGGTGGGGTCAGAGCTGGGGCCTCTGGGAGGTGACTAGGTTGTGAGGTGGGGCTCTCAAGAACGAAGTCCGTGCTCCTGTCAGAGGCTCCAGAGGGCCCCTCGGGCCCCCCCACCATCTGAGGGCACAGGAGGGGACGGCCGTCCATGAGCCAGGAAGCGAGTGCTAACCAAACCCCGGGCCTGCTATGGCCTTGACCCTGGACTTCCACCTCTGGGGCTGTGGGAAGTGAGTGACTGACGTGTGTGAGTCGCCAGCCTGTGGCGTCTGCTCCGGCAGAATGGATGACGAACATGCGTGTGAGAGAGACCAGCATACGGACGAGCCAGCCCGTGTCAGCTGGGGGTTCCAGCCACCCCCTGGCCCCCTGGCCCTTCCTGCTGTCCACACACAACCCATCAACCGACTGGCTTGGCAATCCCCCACCACAGAGCTGGGGCGGCCGGCTGCACGCCAAGGCGGGGACTCATCGAAGGCACTTACGAAAGCGGCTGTTCCCCGCGGGCCTCTGTCTGGGCGAGAAGGGACGCAGCAGCTCAGACGAGCCGCTTCGGGACCCCCAGGCGCATTGCAGACGAGGGCCCCTGCATGAGGGCTGGGCATCTCAGAGGGGCGGGGCGCACAGCGCAGCCGGCTGGAGCCGCTCCGGGCTGTGCTCCCATGCAGGACCGAGGGGAGGCAGCCGAGAGCAAGCACAGGTGCTACACATAAGAAGAATTTTGTTTGAGCAGGAGCTGAGGTCATTGTCCGGGCCGCGGCGTCAGGAGGGAAAGGCAGTGCGGGGAGGGAAACAGTAGACCCTGCGGCTGGATTTGTTTAGAGGGTCCTTACCAGTCACTGAGGTTACGTGGCCAGAGGAGGATGGAAGAGAGAAACGAGAGCATGATGCAAAGTAATGAGCAGAGAGGAAGAGACTGAGCTCACTACAGGCAATGTCTGTCAGCATGTCTCCTAGGGTTGGCACGATCAAAGGGGTGTGGGTCTTAGGGCACACGGACCCCTCACTGGCCGGAAGGGCCAGTTTTTCAAGACTCATATCCGAGCTTTTGGCTCCTTGTCTCTGTGTCATTTCTACTTTCCCCAACTAAGATATTTGTTGAGCTGTTTGTTGAAAAGGGTCACAATCTAATGCGAGTCGTTTGAAGAGAGATGGGGAAAAGGAAACCAGACTTCACTGGCTCTCACTCTAGGTCGGGCACACGCTCGAGCTGTGTGGACGCTGCACTGTCCTATCGAAGCGCAGGGCACCTGGAGACCGGCACCTCCGGGTGGGACGCCGAATCTTCCTTCACCTGGCTTTTCCCTACCACTGATGTGGTTCAGCTGGACACTGACCGGCGGGGAGAACTTGTCTCCACAGAACCTGCAGAACGCACCTGCCTTACACAGCGTTCAAGGACACAGTGATCTGCCTCCAGGGGCCTTGAAGAGTGACGTGGGTCCACCCTGGATCTCTGCTCAGAGAGGGTTGTGCCGGGCCCCCCACCATGCGGAAACCAGAGCCATTCTGCTAAATTTCGCTCCGAGCATTTACCTCCCTCCTCCCAAAGCTTCGAGTCTGCCCCTGCCGCCCGCATCCCCTGCCTCCACCCTCACTGTCTCCTCTTCTTCACCGCCTCCCCTTCCTCACCGTGCTTCTCTGTCCCCTTCTCCCACCCCTGGCTTCCCTGCTGGGCTCACCCTTTGGGCAGTGTGGCCTGACCCTCGCTGTGAAAGCTTTATCCCTAGAATCCGCTGCACCGTAATCTGTTTTCCACAGTGTGTGAAAATAGAATGTTCTCGCTTGTTCCTGGAGTGGAGTCACCTTTGCTGTTCCCCAAAGCCATGGGGAGTTGGTGACACTCTGGCCTCCGCTCACCAGGGCCCCCAGTTAGCGAGGAGGGCGTGGGAGGCCGGAATGCCCGCCAGACTGTGGGTTCAGGAGCGAGGCTGCAAGCGGGCGCGGGGGCCAGTGTCTGCTGGTCGGGGCTCATGCCTAACTCCCGGGCTAGGGCGGGGCAGACGCAGATCTCTGGGACGTGCTCAAGGGGCAGGGGCCGCTTAGAAAGCCCGAGAGACGTCCAAAGTTCACGTTCAAGCTGAGGGACCGTGATCCATCCCCCAAAATGGGAAAGCCAGGGAGAACGTTTGCACTGTGACGGTGCACGGTCTGGAGGAAGCGCCTGGAAGGATCGGAAGGCAGTGGTTTTCTGTGTGTGCGTGTGTGCGTGTGTGTGGCTAGCAAGTGACCATAGACAGCACTGATCTAGGACTAAGGACACACCCTAGCAGATTTTGGATCTCGAGTTTCCGTGCGGGCTCTCCCCCTTAATGCACTGGGACATTTCTCGATAGGGATGGGCTCCTTTGGGCACTGGTGTGTCTGCTGCTACCCCACCTGGTCACCGGGAATTACTGACCGAGCCCGCAGAGGAGGAACCTGTTCAGGCTGCAGAGCAGAGGGGGGTTTTCATCCGCCGTCTTACTGGATGTGACGGGGGTCACGCAAGCAAGCAAGCGAATTAGACTTTAAGATTCCAGAAGGTGGTTGAGGAGGCCCTTGGCGACCATTTCTGTGTGTGGAGGTAACGAACTAATTTCAGGATTTCCCTCCGGCTGTGTCCAGTGAAAATGTGAGTCACGAGCGTTCCCTACCCCGCTCTGTGGCATCCCGGCGCAGAGTGCCACGTCCACGGGGGCGTGCCCTGCCGACGCAGTGCCAGAGGTGCTCTCTTTTACCAAGCTGTTCTTTGCCTACCGTTTGATTTTCTCGGGGTGTCGAGAATTAAAATTCTGTCACCGAGGCGTCCAAACACCTGACCCAAAGCATCGCTGCAGATCATGTCGTTTATAATGCGGACAAAGTTTTTCAAAATCAAGTGCTGAAGGCCCACTGAGGCTAAGAGTAATAATATTTATAGTGTAATTCTAAGTTGTAGGCTGGAACATAGAATCCAGAAGCAGACAGGAGATGGAACTTTGCATGGTTACTGGGCATTGATACCTGTGGAAGGAGGACACTGTGACAGTCCAGCCAGCTGGGCCACACACCCGCCCCTGTCGGCAGTGGGTTCCCCGTGAGCGTCTGGCCCGCCAGCATGTCCTGGTGGTGTGCCGATAAATGTTTAACTCCAAGCTCCCTAGAAAGAAGTCCTGATTTGCAGTGGTTGTGAACTTCCATCCTGTAAATTCTAACAACTGACGCCTCTCTGTTGGGGAGAGGAGCAGAACTGCACACTGTGCCCCGCGGGCCGCTGGGCACGTCCCGCTAGTGCTCTCATCCTGCCCTGGGTGTGAGCTGCTCTGGGAAGGCCGTGACCTTGAAGGAGCCCGCTTTCCGCCACAGAGGCAGACACGGAAGGGGCTCTCGACAGTATTCCTTCCGGGGGCAGCAGGCCCTTCGTTGCAGAGTAGTTTAGATTATTCATCTCTCTCTGACATTCCGTTTCCTCCCCTTCGGGTGCACTTTCCCGACAGTGACTTGTAACTCAGCGGGACCCTGTGTCTCCCAGCGCAGGGACGGGAACACACACCCAGGAAGTCGCTGGGGAGACCCCTCAGGCTCCGCTCCCGGCCTCTGCTGCAGACACAGCGTTCACTGTGTCCTGGGCGATGGCCCTGCGTCCCCCAGAACAGGGCTGGCAGCCTTTCTCTGCAAAGAGCCAGGTCGTAATTATTTTAGAATTTGCGAGCCGTATGGTTTCAGCGAGAGCAACTCCAATCTGCCCTTGTGTTGCGAAAACAGCCGCAGCAAATGGGGGCGGGTGAGAGCGGCTGTGCTCCAATCGAACTTTTATTTACAGAAACAGGTGGCAGGCAGGGTGTGCCAGCCCCGGCGCAGAGTTATAGCCTCTCCTCGGGAGCAGGGCCGTAACTCTCCTCGGGCGGCCTTCCCAGCACCCGCGAGCCCAGCTGCTCTGGCAGTGCGGCGTGGACGTGGGGGCGTCCGTGTTCCCGTGCCCAGGGGTGCTCACGGGGCAGCAAGGGAAACCTGTCCGGGAAAGAGTCCCCGCGAAGACGGACGGCTGGCCGTTGCAGGATGTGGGGGACCCAGCGTAGTTGGCGAGTGGCCAGAGGGCGTCTTAGAGAAGCGGAGCCACCCTGGGCTTGTGTTGGTCTCCGTGACCGTCACTTTGAACCTCGGCTGGGTCGGCCTGCGTCAGGCGGAGTTCCTGCTGCTGCCCCATGCACAGCCTCCACGGCTGTCCCGTGGCCACGCCTGTGCCCACCCTGCTGACTCACTGGTGCGTTTGGTCATGGGGGCTGCTGTTTGGTGGGTGTCCACACTCTACTGCACTCATGGGCCTCTACCCAGAATTCCTCCATCCCTGTTGTTCCAGCCTGTCCCTTCTGGGCCCCGTCCCATGAGGTCAGTTATTCGGCACGGCCCACGAGCCCTCGCACGTCCTGTTGCGGGATCACGTCTCCTTCAGCACAAAGTGCGCAGACAGGCGCTCGGTTCCGTATCCACCTGTGGGGGCTGCAGGGTGGTCGCTACCCGTTTTCCTTTTTCGCCCCGTTACCAAGCTCATCTTTTTATGAACCAAGCTGGGGGGCACCGGTGTGAGCAAAAGTAAACAGGTGGCCTTGCTCCTGGGGCCTGTGGCTCATTGGGAAACATGGGCAATAGTTACAAAGTTCGGACACGGGCGAGTGGGCCCGACCCTCGAACTTCCGGGCACCACGAATACCGTCCTCGGTGCCACGTGTGGTGACCACGCTGCCTAGGCCGAGGCTGCAGGGAAAGGAGCCACAGAGTCACGGTCCAGGACTCTTTTAAGAAACAAACGTTGGTGCCCTTCAGTCATCGTACAGCAAGACTTGTATTTTGAGGTAAGAAGAGAAGTATTCATTAAGACCTACACTCAGAACATCGAAAGTAGGGTTATCGTTGTGTGTACGTGAAACACAGAGTTCATACTTGTGTTATTATTAATTACTTACTGTATTACTTTCCATGCGAACAGCTGTGGGCCTACCTCCCCGCCCCCGGGGGGCAGTTACATGGGCTCGAGCATCATCACCGTTCCCTTCATAGGGGTTCACTGGCTGCAAGGCCCCGCACTGAACACGCCGCGTGGATTATCTCATCCAGGCTCCTCAACAGCTTACCCGGGGGGGTCCGTTAGTCCCAGTTTGCTTACAAAGCAATGAAAACACAGAGAAAGAAAGTCTTCCATCTATCTATCTATCTATCTATCTATCTAGATATTTATTTTTAGGTAGGGGGGAAGGGAGCGAGAAGGAGAGGGAGAGAAATCAGTATGTGGTCACCTCTAGAGCGCCCCCTGCTGGGGACCTGGCCCACAACCCAGGCATGTGCCCTGACTGGGAACCGAACTGGTGACCCTTTGGTTTGCAGGCCAGCGCTCAATCCATTGAGCTACACCAGCTGTGACAGAGAGAGAAAATCTTAACCCAAGTCCTATGGCCAGGAAATGGTGGAAGCGGGTTTGGAACCGGGGACTCGGTCCAGGTCGGCCGTGTCGGTAAGTGTGCCATCGCAGACTGTTTCCACGTTTTAGTCTGAGGGTCCTCAGCCAACTCTGGCTCCCGGTCGTGCCCCGGGCCAGCCAGTGGCGCAGAAGAGGGGCAGGGCTGGCTTTCCCCCGAGTCATCGTCGTGCACTTCCCAGCCTCGTCTGCGGCCACCGCCTCCAGAAACCCCAGTGCTCTGGTCACAGCTTCGACACCTGCTGAGCAGACTGTAGACAGGCTGTGGGGTTGCAGGGACAGAGGCGGAGCCAGGCAGCCCCCCATCGGCCCTGTGAGTGACAGGTGGTCACAGGTCCCGCTCCCCACTCCGGCCTGGAGGCATCTCCCTGGCCACCGTAAAACACCCGCTTACAGGAAGTGGAACAGGTCTCCTTTATTGATCGTAAGTGCTCATAGAGACTCCGATTTCAGATCCCATGAATAAATACATGTATTTAAAAGCAAGAAAATGAACATAACCAACAGCGGCCGAAAGGCGGG
This sequence comes from Mormoops blainvillei, assembly GCA_004026545.1. Lineage (NCBI taxonomy): Eukaryota > Metazoa > Chordata > Mammalia > Chiroptera > Mormoopidae > Mormoops > Mormoops blainvillei. Next base: position 4,246 of record PVJD01011913.1, on the reverse strand, counting down.
GCATCTCGGCATCTCGTGGGCTCTTGCTCGCAAATGGCTAACTGAGACACTCCTTCCGTTTGCGCGGCTCAGTTTTGACAGTGGCTCTGCCCCTTGTCATAAAATCAATGGTCTTTCTTCCCTTCCCTCTTCCTCCGTCTCGCCTCTGGCTGTCGGGCCCTCTTTCCACTCGGAGTCTTCCTCAGATCATCGGGGTTAAGTGGTCTTTTCATAGCGCCCGGCCAGCCTGTCACAAGGCGTCCAGCGGCTCTGGAAAATGAGCCCCGTTAAGTGGCCTTGATGGGGTTACGGCCACCATTATTGCTGTCGCCGCTGTGAGAAAGCGGGGCGGTAATGACGGGGAAGGTACTTATCCCTGTCTTCCCGAGATCACTGAGGATAGTTGGGGCCTGAAGCGTTTTGCCAAAGATAAATGGAACTCGTACAAGATAAACGTTGCAGAATCTTTGGCGTGCGGGCCTGCGTGGGCCTGTGTTCTTCGCCTGCCAGGCAGCCGGGGCGGGGCAGGGCCAACAGGCCAGCCGGCCTCGGGCGGCGCGCACGGCCACCTGTTGCGGCGGACGGCGAGGGCGCTGTGACCACGGTGCGTCAGGACGCGGAGGTTGGAGTGAGCCGAGCGGCTGCGTCTGGCCCCCGTGTGCCCTCCCTTTGCTCGAGCACGCGGTTTCAGAACCTGGCCGTCCCTGTGGTTCTGGGGGACAGGCCCAGGACTCGTGACTGGCAGCTCTGGGTCCTGACCCAGGTGTGTCCCTGAAGTGCTGTGTGACCTCACGGGAGGACTCGGCCTTCCTGCCTCTCGTTTCCCAGGGTGGTCAGCTGATCCCATGGACCGGGACTGTTTCGGCCCCAGCTCTGAGCGTCTCCTGCCCTGGGAAGCCTGACCCGAGTCCTGGGCAAACCGGGCGGCTGCTGCCCTCCTCGTTCCTTGCCTGCCCCGCCCTGCGATGGCGTCGGCCGTTGTCTCACCTGTGAAAGGCAGTACTCGGGGCGACGCTGAACCCCCACTGACGCCAGCACTGTGCTGGTCTCGAATCAGCAGCAGCCTCTACAGGGTACGGAGAATCGTGGGATAGACCCCCGACGCCCCGTCGCCAGTGCGACCGCCGAACATTCTAGAACAGTGTTACATAACAATAAGAGGACACCGGACTATGAAATAGCAGGTATTCACTGTGAAAATGTGAGCAACGCCAGGAAGGGGGGGGATGAAATGCACTCTCACCCCTTCTAGCGGCCCCCGTGGCCGTCTGTCCTTACAGGCTTATTCGACGAGGCACTGCCCGTTTGGAATTTGAAATGCCCCTAGTTGTTAACATGCTTTTGTGATGATACAGGACAGAGCAGTGGCGTAGACGTAGGGAGACCGAGGGCTGGCCCAGCACCAGCCTGTCCCTACCTGCCACCCACCCTCGCAGCCACGTTCTCCTCGCCCGGAAACTGAAGGATGCAGGGGAGGGGTCCCTGAGGCGCCGCCCAGCTGGTGGGGAGTGGTGGTGCAGTCAGATGTCCTAACAGACTGATTTTAGCATTAATAGGAAATAAGCTTTTTAACCATGGTTTGGGAGTAAAAGAGGAACAGTGAGTGAAGGACAGGAGGGAAGTCACCATCTATGAATTTCAGGTGGCACTTAAAGAGGAGTCTGTTTGTCTTTCACCCTGTACCCTTTCTTTGACTTCCCACGTCCCTGGATGTCTAGGTTGATTGGCTGATGGGCTCATGGGTTAGTTAGTGGGGCCAATGAGTGGGACCGTGGGACATCCCCATGCCTCTGCAGCACTGATGGACCACGGGCATCGGGGGGCGAAGGGTGCTCACGCAGACCCCAGGGCTCAGGGTTACCTGAGCCCCACCTCTGCCCTGATCTGGGAGGACTGCGGAGGGGCTCGGACACTCTCCAGGGGCAGGGACCCACGCCTGACGTCCACGATGCACGCCTCCCTGGAACTGCTGTAGGGCCCACTCCCAATTCCTTAATTCAGAGGTCGTTGCCAGGGGACCCCTCTCATCCCAGGGCTCTTGGCAGCCCCTGAAAATCAGTCGGTGGAGCTGGTGCTGTGACTCCCACGTGCTCCCTGGCTCAGGGTCCATGGACCCTCTGAGCCAGGGGCCCGTGTCAGAGCCAGAGTCCAGGCCCTCAGCGCGGCCCTAACGGACCGGGGTCTGTGGGGTGCACACCAGGACCTGAGAGTCTCCTCTGCCTCTTGGGAGAGTCTCGAGTATGGTCGGAGCCTTTCTAGGACCCCCCTGACGTCCCCAGGTCGCTCCCTCCCAGCCTGTCACGTCCTTTGTTTACTTGTGCACTAAACACGCTCATTGTCTTCTCTACGCCAGCCGTTCTTCCAGGTGCGGGGGAGACGCTGATGAACAAAAGTTAGTTTCTGCTAGTTTGGGTAAATCCCAAAGCCTCGTTTGTACGTAAGTCTGTTTGCTCTTCCCTCTTGCACCGGCTTTGGCCTTGCGACGTCCTCTCAGCTGCCTCTGATGTCGTCTCAAGCAGACGACCCCCAAGCCTGTGTCTCTGGCCCACAGGTCTCCTCCCAAAGAATTCTCTGATCTTCAAGTGCCCTCTCGACATTTCTGCTGGGATCACCCATCGTCGCCATTGAATTTAAGTGCCTGACGTTGAAGTCGTTTTTATTTATTTCTTCCTCAAATAAAAAGCAGCTTTCCTTTGATTTCCCTCGTCCAGGAGTCTGCCAAGCTTGAAATCTAATTTTTCTCCGTCCACATTATTTTTGCATTCTCTCGTGTACGTCTCTATTTGAATGTCGCTGTCTCGCTTTGGCCCAAGCCAGCCAGCTCTGTCTTACCCTGACGATACTTGAACTTGGCCTTCATGTGTACTTCCGACTTCATTCCCTCCAGCACTACGTGCTTTGCTTTGGAAGATTCACTCTTTTTAAAATAAGGTGAAGCTATGGGAGGAAAAGAAGCACGGGATACCCCTCCCACCTTGTTTCTTCCCCTTCCTCTTGCTTCTTCCTCCATTCCTGCTCTTCCCTCCCTGCCGGTCTCCCCCCACCTCCTTTTCTCTTTCTGTCCTTCCATTTTCCTTAACTCTTCCCTCCCTCCCTTCCCTCATTTTCCCGTTCCTGCCCGTCAGAGGAGTTGAACAGTAGAGTGAGGCCAGGCCCTGCAGGCCCCCAAAGGCCAGGGGACGCTGTGTGAGCAGTGTGCCCCAGGCACCAGAGAGTCCCAGAGTGCAGAAGTGCGATGAGGGACGGACTGTGAGGAAGTCACAGGGCCACGCCTAGAGAGGTCCCTTCGGAGCGGACAGGACACGGAGAAGGCCGAGGCCGGAGGGTCTGCAGAAGCCCGTGCCTGGCTGACCGGGTCGGGCAGCCGTCGGGGCGCTGGGAAGCAGCTCTGGGAGGGGAAGGGAGGAGGCCGTGAGGGGCGTCTCCTAGATTCCAGGAGCACGTGAGGGCTCAGGTGTGAGGGGCGGCTGGGAGGGGCCCAATCGTACGTCGCCACAGTGGCCCTGCCGTCCCGGGAGACAGCAGACATGACGAGGAGCCAGGCAGGAGGCCGAGTCCAGCTCTGCTGGGCGGCGTCTCAGAAAGGACCTCGGCCCCTCGTCAAACCCAAAGGATGACCTTCCTCAACCCCATGGCTCCCCTCCGGGTCACGTTCTCCACAGAGTGAGGCCTCAGACCCTCAGAGCTGCGAGTGCCCTGCTTCCCGCCTCCGAGGGGCTCAGCAGCCAAGGACAGGCCCACCTGTCGGCCAGGAGCGGCCAGACCCCGGCCCGGCAGCACCATGCCGTCTGCACACCCGTGGGCCATGTGCACAGAAGGACAACGGCGATAATGGCCACCAGATTACCACGGCCCCACGTGCGGCCCGTGGCCGCCGCCTTCCGTCGGCCAGTGTGTGCCACACTCAGGCCGGGAAACGGGAAACCGGGCCCCCAGCCCTCGCACTCGTCCCCATCGCTGCCTCCTAGGGAGGTTCCCAAGGGCGACCAGAAACCCAGGCCGTGATGGAACCCCCCGGAAGAGTGCGGTGTTGTGCAAGTGTGGGTAGCACACCCGAAGAGCCGAGCGATCAGGCTCGGTGGGGACCGCGGGGCCCGTGTGTGCCTGGGGGGTCTCCCACCTTCACGGCCTGTGGAGGCTGCATTTCTGGCTTCCTGGTCTTCTACGAAGGGGCGCTTGTTCAGCGACCCGGAGAAGGAACAACCCATTTTGTACATTGTGCTCTGTCCTGAAAAGAAGATTTTGAGGGAGAAGGGAAGGGGAGGGG
>PVJD01011912.1:0-43017 GCA_004026545.1 Mormoops blainvillei | reverse complement strand
AATATGTACTGTGGAAAAGATGATTTAATAAGAAGATTATCAACAATTTACAAAGAAGCTTTTCCAAATATTGGTCAACATAAACATAAAATTTAGAAATATTGAAAAATATCTTTTTGTACTATTAATTTTATTAATTGAATTTGAGTAATTAAAATTACCTATAAATATATTAATTGAAAGGTGATTCTGTTTTTCTATCTAATTTTAAGAAAATAGTTAGATCTTTGTTATGTATGTTTGATATCTGAATGTTCAACATTACTCATTTTGAATTTGAAATCACCAGAATTCATCATTTTAACTGTGCTGTCCCTGAAAATTGCAAGCTAATCTAAAATACTCAATCCTATAAAATAAGGTTAGTTAAAATTTTAAAGATATAGAGTCATGAGAGGGAGGAGAGAGTTGAAGACAGTCATGTAGGACCAGAAAGATAAACAGTCTTTGTTAGGATGAAAAAAAAAAATCTAAGTGCTAAAGGAAAATAGAAATTAATTTTTTTAAAAAAGATAAAATAAGAACAGTTACTTTTTTTGTATTTTTATTCGATATTTGCTCTCACCATCTACTCCCTGTACCCCTCTTTAAGTGCTTCAAGTCATACATACAAATATATGGGAGTGTGTATACACACAGACACTTATCTATATATCACTTGAAATTTTAAGTAGATACCTCTGAATATAATTTATAGGACTAAGAAAATAAATCACAAAGCATGTAAATGATAGAAAAAGCTTGAGTTTTTTAATCAGTGATTTTCTATTAAAATGCAGTTCCTATAACTTGTGTGTGTGAGTTTTTTCCTCAATTGAGGAGATGTCTTTATTGATTTGAGAGAGAGACAAACAGACAGACAGACATCTATTCAAGAGAGAAACATTGATTGATTGCCTTCTGCATGCAGCCCAACCAGAGGTGGAACCCACAAATAGGTATGTGCCCTGACAGGGGATCAAATCCACCACATTTTGGTATATGGGACAACAAGTCACCCTGGCCCTGGCTCGGTGACTTGTGAGGCTTTTGACTTTATCATTAATACCTTATCTTTGTTTACCTATAAAATAAAGTTAAATGGTTCTTACCTTGCAGATATTCAGAAACTGAGTTTATAAGGGACTTGCCAACAATTGCATTAATTAATTACTTGTATTCCCTTGACTTTGGTATACAACTTCCATGGACAAGATCCCAGCCTCCATGAGCAGCTGCCTGCCTAGTTATTTATGGGAGTTCTAAGATTTGATATTGGTAACAAATCTAATCCAATTAGCATGAACTATAGACCAGGTAATGCTGTTACTTAGCTCTGCACCTTCATTCTCCTTGGACTTTATGGCACTACATAGATCTAACTACAGCTTTGCCAAGGTACTATGTACTGAGACCTTTTCTGGAGCTCTTCAGCAAGGCATTGCCTCTAAGACCTTGAGATACCCAAACTCTGGTTCTTTGTTGGTAAACTGAAATTAATGATTTCCTTTCAACCTAACATTCTCCTATAAAGGACTGTAAACCTGTATTTTGAAAAGTTTTGATTCTAAGTACTCACTGTATTTAGTACAGTGAGTACTTAGAATCACCCCCCAATTTTTATCCCTGAGAATTGTTAGGAAGTTTCTTTCTCTTCTCTCCCTCTTCCCATGTCTTAAATCAAATGAGGAGTCCTCAACTCCAATTCCTGAAATTAACCAAGCCTGGGTATCATCTTGGCTCCAGCAGAGCACTCTGCCTCCCTTCCCCCATGCCCTCCTGGCCTCCCCATGTCTTTGCACAATCGTACTAAAGTGTACGTATGGCATCAGTTCTATTAGCCAGTCACAGAAAGTAACAGCATCGAAATGCTTCTACAGTGGCTTTTTTATTAGAGAAAAATGAACTTAAATAAATGACATGTTGGAGCATGCTCCATGAATATAAGAACATCTGCACATTAATATAGACATAAATTATTAAAATATTGTATTTGTAGTATTCAGGTGGCATTATGTGAAGCTGAATATCTTTTCTCTTTCAGTAACACTCTATTCCAAGTAAATCCAATAAGACCCAATGTTAAACACTGTGCACTTAAGCAGTTTAAACTCTCAGGAAGAGAATTAGGGTCAGGATTAAAATTAATGCTGAACCAAGCAGTCTTTGGCTGTACTATTGTTGTTTTTAATAATAAACATGTAAACATACTAAAAATAAAGTATTGATAGCATTAAATGCATTTAAATATTAATCCTTCTAGGGTATTTGAGAAACATAATGTATTAATGTTATCTCACCTGACAATTGTCTTGTCAATATTTTAAACATCTGCTTGTTTTTGATCTTAAGTAAAGTCGGTACGAAAAGCATTTGACATGTGAATAAGCATACCTGCCCTGCATCCACTCTCCACCATTCCAGAATTAGGCTGCAAGGATCCCTCAGTTCTTTCCATAAGTCGAGGTATTTCTACAACCTCTGAAGCAGGGGAATTTATACATTATGCAATGAAATCATTTCACACATCACTTCAAGCCACCTATTTCATGGGCTTGACAACTACTTTTATAGTTTAAGGGAGTAAAATCTTTCTTACACTGCTTTTCCTAAGGTAGAGGAGCCAGCACTCCTGGTGTCCCGGGAGTGTGCTCAGGATGGTTTGTGCTCTAGGCAGTGTTTGTAGTGTAAAGATTGTATGTTTACATTTTAATTTCCAGACTGAATTAGAAAAAGAACTCTCATCAACTCATGAAAAACAATCTTTTGTCCTACTTCTGGAAGAGCAGCTGGAGAAAGCAGTTGTGATAAGGGTCTGTCGGGACATTACATTCTGATAGCTTTGACACTTGCTAGCTCTGAGGTCTTAGCCATGTTTCTTCACCTCTTTGAACAACAGTCTTCCCATCCATAAAAATGGTATAATTACTTACCTCATGAAGCTATTATACGGATAAGGTATATAAAGTGTCTGAAAGAGCACCTGGCATAGGGTAGAACTAAATACATATGAATTTTTTTCCTTTTCCCCACAAAATGCTCTACAGTTAAAAATATTTCAATACCAATATTCGGTACAATTTTGTCAGTAAGAATAAATGTGGGATCACCACACTCCTTAAGACTTTTTTTTTTTTTTTACTCTGCTCACAGCACCTCAGATGTTATCAAACTCATAGCTATCTCCTGGGGTTTAAAAACACATGCATTATTTCAGAAATAAATTTGAATTGTGAATCACATTTTTGGGATTGACTTCTGATCTTTACTCGTGTTTGTTTCCTCTGTTGTGTAATTGAAGCTTTCCATTGTGGGACTCTTGTACTCGATATTTTAATGTTCCTTTGCTGGTTTCTAACAGCAAAATGTCCAAATTATGAAAGTGAAAATATGAAACTCATTAGGACACAATTTGTCCACACCCAGCTTGCACATAGGCATTATCTACAGCTAGTGGTAAAATTGATTCTTTCCAGTCCTAAAATTACTAGAAGCATTAATGCTTAGATTGCATCAAGAGCTAAAACAACCTAACCATATTTTTTGACAGTTTATTCTCTGATTGGATTATGATATCACTAGGTAATGCACTTCTCAAACTGCAAATTGCCTTAATGTTAGAATGCTTTTCTCTAACTGGTGTGAAGAGGTGGCGTTCTAATTTTATTTCCCCCACAATTACTATGTCAGCTCCCTTGGAAATACAGTAAGGGTAGACTGATAGATTTTTATGTAGGAGTTTGGAGCCTAAAGTGTTTTACTATTTAATAGGATCTACGTGTAATATTATTTTTTAAAAAATCCCCTTATTTCTTTTAAATTACTGTAAAATAAAAAAAAGGAACTACAAAAGGTTGTTTCTTTTTTCTTTTTCTTCTTGTTTAAAATTTTCTGCTCTTGTAAGGTGTTAGCAGTTTCAAATAAACTGGCTCCTGCTGCTGGTATAGAGACAGTCATTCAGTACCACCGTAACTGTATCAAGCATGAAAATATGAATTGGAATTTTATGAATATTGTACCTTTAAGACCTTGAAAAATGAAGTGGCTGTTCAATATGCACAGTGGCAAACTAGTCTAATGGATTTCTATAAAGAGGGGAAGGCAAACTAAAGACACGGTCCCTTTCTGTGAAAAAACTGAAAAAAGTAAAATATTTTGAATTGATGATATACCAAAGGAATTGTTTACCATATCCAACAAGTCAAAATGAGGCTTGTTTTTTTTTTTAAATTGCTTTAAAAATTAGTCTATAAAACTTACTTTAGGACCACACTGTGATGATGTAAAACAGTTGATCCTTGATTTACAATGGGATTACCTCCTGAAAAACTCATTGTAAATTGAGAATATCGTAAGTCAAAATTGCATTTAATACACCTTACTTACCTAACATCAGAGCTAGTTCTAGCTTAACTTAGATGTACTCAGAACACAATATCTAAATAAAAAAAAAAAAGAAACACTGGCAACACAGTGCACTGTAAAACGCCTGTTGTTCACCCTCCTGATTGCGTGTCCGAGGCAGAGCTGCACTGCCCAGCGTGGCAACGGAGCACAGCACTGGGCATCGTTAGCCTTCGGAAAGACCAGTGCGTATGGCCTTCCCCCATCTTCCACTTGAATCGCTGCAAGGCACAGACCACCTGTATATAACTATGTTATGACTTGTCATCTATAAAAAGTAATATGTACAATTTTCTTCTTTATTGTCATCTTGTAGAGCTATTATAGGCTATCAAAACCTGATGTCAAAATTCTAGAAATTAAAAAGCAAAATTCAGGTCATCACATAATAAATATGCAATGCTCAGTGAAAGAACCATTGTAATGGAACTTTACATAATTTTTTTTAGCTTTCATTTTGTTTTTATTGTGGTAAAATGCACACAGCATGATGTTTACCATTTTAAAGTATGAATATACCTCATTTTGTGTATCCATTCACCAGTCGATGAATACTTGGGTTATTTTCACCTTCTGGCTGTCGAGGTGATGCTGCCATGAATATTGGAATGCAAGTATCTTTTTGAGTTCCTGTTTTCAATTCTTATGGTTATATATCTAGAAGTGGTAATTCTATGTTTTTGAGGAACCACCAAACTGTTTCCACAGCACTGGTACCATTTACATCCCTGCCAGCAATGCACAAGTGTTCCAATTTCTCCACATCTTCGCCAACACTTCGTTTTTGATGGGTATTGTTGTTGTTATTGATATTTGATATACTGCCATTCTACGGTGTATGAAAGTGGTAGCCTCTTTTAGTTATTCTCACTTTTAAAACACAGCTTTATTTAAGTATAATTTTTATAGAAAACCTGCACATATTTAATGCATGTAATTGGATGAGTTTGGACATATGCATGCACCCATGATACCAGCACCACCGTCAAGGTAATAGACATACCCATCACCTCACAGATTGCATGTTAAGTGCTCTTGTCACAAAAATAGAGCAGGAGACACAAACATATATTTTCTATTTTTTATTTATATTTTATTTAATCAGTATTGCTGAGTACCCACACTGTGCTAGGCAATGTATGATGGCGGGAAGACACAAACATACTTAGTGCTACCCAAAGGAAAGTTATTGTCTAACTAAAGAGAAGAATAGTAAACAAAATTACAATAACAATAAATACATATAGTTCTACCCAATGATAAATGTTATGAAGCAAACAGGATATCATGAGAAACTTAACAGAGAAACCTATTATAGATTCTCACCACAGGGGAGGCATCACTGAATTAGTAACATTTAAGTTGAAACATAGGTTCAGTTTAGCCAAATGGGGAGGAGGAGGAGGGGACTGGATGATTCCAGACCAAAGTCATAGTATATGCTAAATACATAAAACAGAAAAGCACTATGACTCTAAGTGTGTTGAGGGAGGAAGGATTTAATAAGATACTGGCACTACCGTGGCAGGGACTTGAGCAGAGAAGTTGCATTATATGATCCCTGTTTTAAGAGGCTCACCCAATTATTCTGTGTCCAATGCATTGAATGGCTGAGTCAAATTTATTTAGCATTCTATTGCATTAGTCCAAGTATTAGCGAAGGGTGTTTTGAACTAGATTGGTAGTAGTGGCAATTGAAAGGTGTGTTTGGGTTTAAGATGTATTTTCAGGGTAGAATTAACTGTAACTTTCTGAATTTGGTTGAGTACAACAACAGTGTACTTTACCAATTTCCTGATAATTAAAATATCAAAGATATCTTAGAATATTAAAATTGCTTGAATTACCTATATGCTCTGAATCTTCAGAAAAGACTGCCAGTGCTGTTTACACACACACACACACACACACACACACACACACTCCATTAAACTAGATAAGAATAGAAAATCCACCCTTTAAGTTTTTCCTAGTGGATACACTTTTCAGAGTCCCCCTAACCTTATTAGATATTAGGTAGTGTGAGGTCAGCAACAAAACCTGGTTTTGGATTCTCAAATTTATAATCAGCAGACCCTTAATGCAAGGCTTTTGAGATCCTTGTAGATGTTATTCACCATTCACTAATGAAGGATAGTATTTCAAAGGATGTAAATATTTTATAGTATGGAAAATAATTAATAGCTAATAGTTATCACTGCATTTTTTGCAGGTGAACAGGCATATTGTAAAATATCGGTAAAATGATTTTGGAGAAGTAGAGGTACAAGTGTGAAGGAAAAATAGAAACTTTTAATTTTCTTAAAAATGTAATGATAAGAATTCCTTCCAGTGCCATTCAAAAGAGTACATTTTTACCCATGCATATATTCCAGGAAATGTGAAATTGTACAGAACATTCAATCAGTTGCTCAAAATATACCAAGCTTGAAAAGTACAATGCTGGCTGCTAATTTGGGGAGTAATTTTTTTTTTTAAATAAAGGATTCCATGCATGTATTTTAAATCAGTGCTGGCATGCATAATAGACATTTCAAGTCTGTTTATCCACCTTTAGGTGAAAAGGTTAGTTACAAGTAAGGATTGGGGCTTGCTAATGTTATAGAGTTCCTTAAAAGAAATCGAGACGTTCTTGAAAGGATTAACATTTTATGGGTCAGAATGGAGGACTCTGACTTCCATTCAAATAAATATATAGGGAAAATGTCCTATGGCTAGAACACACAGCTGTTGAAAACATAATATTCCCACATACATTTCATGTCTTTTTGACATGTGTATCTTCACTGTATACAGACTTAGATACATACAAACTTTCCCACAGAAACATGCCACATACGTAGAATTGGAATGTGTATTTTACAAATAATTTCTCCACAGACAATCCAGGCAATAAATACTAAGCAAAGTTATAAAACTATATTTTTTGTTTCTCACTCAATTATGCAACATTAATTTAAAACATTTTTTCTAATAAATTATTTTGAAAATTTCAAGTCATAAAATGACCCAAGAATCCTAACAATAGCATTTTATTAAGTGTCACTCTTTCAGGGGTTCATAATTACTTGTTAGAGGAAAAGTTGGGAAAGATTATTTTTCTGTGCTAAGGTTCATGGATGGAGATTTCAAACCTGAACTGAGTCCAAATAACTAAGTATTTTTCATAGTATTTGCAAAAATGGCATACTTCTGTCACTTCAGGTAGTCAGAAAGTATAAACCCCATCATTTCTATTTTTTCCTGATGTGTTATGTAAACTCTGGTAACATTTGATTCAGAGGCTATGAGGAAAGAAAAAAAAAACTGAAAAGGTCTTGTTATAATTTACAAAATTCCAGTTGGAAAGAATAGTATAGAAACTTTCAAAAGTTGGAATCGTTATAACAACAGAAGGAAAAGTTATTAGAGAGATTCAGACATTACATCATTTTTTTTCTTTTCAAGTTTGCCTGAGAAATATTTAAGGGCAGGTATTTTACATGTGGTCTAACAGAGACAAAGAAAGACATAGTATCTTGCCAGTAGTTCCATCATAAACCGGATGTAGAATTAATATGCTATTCAGACAAAAACTAAGCTTTCTGATCTCCCTTAAACCTACAGTGAAACTACATATACTTGATAGTATTTATGATACTGTGTTGCTTAAATATAAGAAAAAAGCATTAGCAGTATAACTTTAAGAAAATCTTAGGAAGTCTCATCAGCAAACAGAATACATGCTTTAGAAATATTTTATTGTATGTTAGAGTAGAAATATATTTAAAACATTATGACTTCTTCATCCTCCCCTGTATAAGAAGCTAAAGATTATAAAGAAACATTATGATGATTATAAAGAAGCCAAGAAGACTGCATTTGCTAATCATTTAAAGCAATCAGTGTTTGATACAAGTTAACACAATTTCTAATTTTCTACCCAAGAGAAGCTCCCAAAGCACAAAAGATGGCCTAGTTGAGGTCATGTGTTTTTGTCAAATTGCTTAGGAAGAACAAGGCACACCTGCCCAAAGTACATTAACTTCTTAAAATGCAAAAGCTATACACGAGGAAGGTATAGATTTGATGAAAGCTAAAATATATCCAAATTCTCTCACAAATTTTGGATTAAGTTTTTTAAGGTTATAAAATTCTATTGGGAATTAAACATATTTGAGTCTAATTAAAAGCGACACTATTTTATGTTGTTCTCGATGTGCTGATGCAGCCATAGGAGGGATCTGGCATAATGAAAATCTTGCACGGGAAAGAGTGTTGATAGATAGGTCTTGAGTTGGAAGTATGAGGTCACCGCTTTATATCCTGAGGAGGGAACCTGGATATATTCCATGAAAAACAGCTGCTTTTGGAAAATGTAATGTCTTGCACACAAATGGAATCAAACTAGCTACTGTCATTTTAGGGATTCCACAACTCTCAAAGAGAGGTGGACGTTTGGACTCAAGCATTCCAGATATGCTGCTTCAGCATGAAAATACATTTTTCCTTGAAATAAATCAGTATCAAAAAATCCCCTTGCAGTCAGAGTACATACTTTATGACTTGAATTATTAACATTTATTAAGACTTGCTTTATGACCCAGGATGTGGGCTATCTTGTGGTTCACGTTTATTGGAAATGAATGTATAAATGTATAAATGTTTTATAAATGTCAAGATGGTTAATTGTATTACCTAAGTTTTCTGTATTCTTATGTATATATGTTGGTTCAATCAATTATTTGAAGGATTGTTGACATCTCAATATAAAAGTGGATTTACCCATTTCCCTGTGTAGTTCTATAGTTTTTGATTCATGTATTTTGAAGCCTTTTTACTAGGTAAATAAACATTTCCTACTGTCATGGCCCCCTCAGAAAAGTGTATGTCACTTTTTACCTCCTTTTGGGCCTCTGTGGAACTCCAAGGATCCCAGCAGATCAGGCTTCCTCAGGACAGTGTGTTCCCCACCAGGTTACCGCAGCCCTGAGCCTTCCCTGACTTACTCAGCCATCCCACCCATCCTCTAGATTGTATGTGTATATATATATGTACCTATGTGTATATATATAACCTGCTAGATTATATATACATAATTTGCCTTATGGTTTTAATAGTTTTACAAATATATTATTTTATCACTTTAACAGGATTTTAAAAAATCGAAACACTTTTCCCCAGTTTCAGATTCTCAAAGGTTGTGTTGCTCATAGCCAAGACGACCCTGTCTCAGGGAGCCCTCAGAAATCCCCTGGTAGATAATGACCCTCCCACCTGGGCCCACGCAAGGGCTCCGTGCACTGTCTCCCCTTGTTGTAGCTCTGGGAACGGATCTGGTGGCGATCCATATTCAAGAGAGTAGCAAAGGCACTGCGGGGAGCTGGAGGGAAACAGGTAGGTTGCTCTGAGGCCCAGGGTGGAGGAAATCATTCTAGCACAAAGCAATCGCGCAAAAAGCTGCTGCGCATTTGGAAGCCCCTCCCGAAGCAGGCCTCGCCAGAGGTTTTGTACACCAAATCCTTCCCAGCCTAGGGACAATGCTCTATGTAAAGAGCATGACAAGGAAGTCAGCCAGCATCCCCATATTCATGACTGGGGACCCAAGGATTTGATCCTGATCTGAAGTGGCCAAGAGCAACAGCGGGAAGTAGTGCCTAGATATGAGTTCTGGTCCTCATTCACCCACTGCCTGGGCCTGGTTGTGACCCTGGGCACTTTCCTCTTAGCACCAGGGGCCTGACTGTCAGGCGGTAGTGCCTTCGAGGAACAGACAATCCTCACCCTTCCCTTGGGTCTGCTGGCCTGCCCCGGCCGTGGCGTGAGGAGTCTGAATGCAGTGACCAGTTAACCATGCCTGCCCTGGGGGTCAGGAGAAAGGAATGGCTGCAAATGTGTGAAGAATTTGTCATCACCGACCTATATTGATCATTTCAATAAATACAGGTCTGACATTAATATGATAGTATCTCCCTAAATAGTCTTTGAAAGTAGGAGTGCTTTTCTATATTTAAAAAAGGCTCTGTGCCGTACAAGGTTGGGTAACATTGGGTTTTTAATAGTTTCCCTAAGCAAACTTCCTAACAGCTAGACCTCCAAAAGTCTTTAATGTCTTAATCTGAATTATAATATAGTGATATAGTTAGTGTTCTCCCAAATTCACTTTCTCATGGAATTCTTCATTCCAGTGAGAATCAAAGGAAACCAAACTTTTATGGATTTATACCAGTATAAGGTCATTCATTCATTAACATGTATGTTTGTGTTCATTAGACAGAGATACAGTCAGCAATTCTTTTTTTGTAATTTTCTAATTGTATTGTCTTCCATTACCATTTAGCCCCCTTAATAATGTCATGTAAATATTACAAAAAATATGTCCTAATTTTTGTTTTGATTATTTAAATTTTGTACCCAGATGGTTTTCCTGTTTAGTTTCTGTTTACCAACCACAGAAATAAGGCAGAAGGTAGAGAAGAAATAAAATCTATATAATTAAAATTAAATTTCATTCAAGTATAATTTGAGCCTCATATACTGTTTTGACATTAAAGGAGAAGTTCATGGTAGAAGTGTTAACAAAACACAAATATGTTTAAGAAAAGATTAGCCACAAAAATAGTATAAGACCAAGTGTAAGAGTTCATTTAAGCACAGAGATTAAAACATGCAGCTTTTTATATTTTATGGTTCCTCCTTTGGGAAGAAAATATGCATTTTTATCCCCATTTTGCTGCTCTCAGAAGATTATAAGGTAAGAGTTTTAAGGTCAGTTATAACTCTGCTACAGTGTATATTAAATCAATGTGTGTACTTTTTGTGAATGTTACAAGTCAACTACTGATTGTTCAAACGATCTCTCTTTCTTTGATGTCTACAAAGATGATAACCAACTGTGTGTACGTATGATGTGCTTTTCCGGATACACCCCCTTTAGTCTTCAAGTCTGTTGATAATTGGTACTTTTGCAATAAGAGCGTTTTCAACCACCTGAATCGAGACTTTCATAGCAATATCACTTACTGCTTCTTGACATCTAATGAAGTGGCAAAGCAGGGCTGATAGACTCCAGAGCCTATCAAGAGGGTTGAGTGTAGCTTTTTTTAGATTCCGATTTACTAAATGAGGTGGAAGTCATTAAGTTCATCAAACAAACTCAGCTATGAACTTTTAAACTAATTTTTTTTTATTTTTTAAAATAGAAGTAATTTCTCCCCTTTGAGTGTTTAGGAATGATAAAGCAATTTATAATTGGGAAAAGCTAGAATATTTTCTTAATTTTTAAAATTATACTAGTTTCTTTTGAGTTTTAGCAGTAGTGACATTTAGCTTAACAAGAAACAAATACCTTTTTAAAAATAATTACTTTACAAGAAATTATAAAATTTAAATAGATTTTTTTTAATCTTACAAACCTTATTTAAAAAGTATTGCCACTCAGGGATATAGCAAAATACATAACCTCAGCTTTTAACACAAATTTTGTGAGGTGGAAGTTCAGAGGTCTTTATTTTCATAACAATTTACTAATTTGAAGAGAAAGTTGAAAAATAGTACCCATCATTTCTTCAAATAAATAAACATTTCAATTTTGAAAATATAAAATTATTTAATCTAAAATTTACCTATAACAATATTGTTGTAAAGACATGATTGGCAGAGATAATCTTTTAACTATTTATATGCAAAATAAACAAGTATCAGGAAAATGCAAGAATTAAGAAATCATTGACCTTAGGTAATGTTACTTGACCCTTTCCTTGGTCACATTGAACTGCTCTGAGGGCTTCATTAGAACTTAATAGTGCTAACACTTTTTCCCCCTCATGTCTAGAGGCAAATTTTACCAATGTTATTCTCTGCATTCAGAATAACAGGAGAGTCTCACTTTGAAAGCGTGTTGTGTTCAGCAGGGATTAAAAGGAGATTATATTTCACTCTAAACAATGTTTGTTACCTGTTCAAACATTGTTATTGTATTTTCATTTATTTTTGTTGTTGTTGCTTCATGAAGGCAAAATGATCATATTTTTTGATGAAACATAGAAGGCAGTTTAATAAGGCATTGACTAATGCTACTTTTTTTGTCCATTCTTGAAGAGTTAAATCTAGTTTTGAATTAGACATTTGTCCTTGTGGCAACAAATATCTGTGTGTCCTTCACTGGTCTAGAGAACGTTTAGAGCCTGCTGTCGTGTCTGACCCAGGGACATGCTTGATGTAATGGCCCTAATAGAGCAAAGATTTCCAGCAAACATGTTGGATTTTGTGTCATCCTAGAGAATCACTTAGTTGCCCGTAGGCCTCTTAAGCCAAACCCAGTTCACACTGTATTTAACTTCAATCCCAGAACAGTTCTAAATGTGACCCGATATTAGAATATATGCACAGCAGAATGTGTTTGGAAAAGAAAATAGAACAATTTAAGCTTGTCTCATCTTTTATATAAGATAAAATTCTTCAATTTTTTCTTTTTTCTGTGCAAAGTAAATTTTAGAAGTAATACTTTTAGATAATTTTTGCCAAAAAATTATTTGGGCAGAGCAGAATATAGGAAAACTAAACTTGGACTAAATTATCTATATAATAATTCCATTTTCTTCATTTTATTTGCGCATGTCAAAAATTATAAAATGCCAATGAATTTGTTATAAACTAGTTTCATTAGGGCATCTGACTTACAATACTTAATAAATTCTAAAATATACACACTACAAAAATTAACCACAGTATGAGGGGAAAATATTTATAGTGTCCCATCATAAATAGGATATTATTGTCACTAAGATTAGAGTATACCCAGAACACATTGTATGATTTTATCTAGAGATTCTTTGAGTTCATTGGTTTTCAACACTTTTCTCTCTCATTTCCTTCCCACCCCTCTGCAGGGATATCTGATTCAAACAAAGTCCTTTTATGGGTAAACCAGAAGTCTTTATTATCAAAATGTATCTGTTCTAGTTAAAGGAGTAGGACATGGATAGACATGCATATGAATGCTTTCTCTTCCTTCTTCCTCCCCGCAAAGAGACATTAAAACATCCTCTCTAGTCAACAGCTTTAATTTTTTAACTGACAAACTTAAACTACATTTGTTTGTGAGGCCCAAACACTATGCAGTTTAGAGAATGAAGAAGCTGGAAGTAGGACGGCAGGATAAATTAGGGGTTATCTAACCCACATGCACTATTATACACTCATAAACATATCCATTGTGTCCAACTAATCAGAAACCCATTTATTCATTCATTTGATAAACATATAGGAAACACCTTCTGTTAGCCAAACTTAGGGTTTGGGTAACTCTGATCCCTAGCCAGACACACCTGCTCCTCTGATTTGGATACTGGATTCATCCTTGAGAATCTCCATACGATCTCCTGGACGTCCTGTGTCCTTCTCTCTACATCCCAACTCCAGGAATTAAACAGATTCTTGTCTCCAAGAACACTGAAATAAAATTTGTTTACACTCACATAAATTTGTCCTAAGATGGAAAAATACTGATAAAATTACTCTCTTTCTTCAATAAAAGCTCGTTTGCTCAGCGTTAGAACAATTGAAATTAATCACTCTTGAGCAGTTTAAAAAAAACATTCTTATAGTGAGTATACACAACAGATATTGGGTTACCAAGTGGTTTATAACTACTTAATTCTCTCTTTGTGAATATTTCCCACAGTTTCGTTGCTGGAAAAATTGAAACATACAATTATTAAATATTAGAAAGCATTTGCTTTTTTATAGTCATATGGAATATGATAGTAATTTGAAGAACAGACTGAAATGTATGCTGTAGTATATGTATATAATTGACCAAGACTGCCTGAGAAAAAGACTTTCAATTGTGTTAATCAGATAAGCCTCCTTTTCCTTTTCTTTTTTTTAACTTTCCTAATGCTAATACAGTACTTACTACTCGTATGCATTTAATGTGAGCTGACTGATAATAGAAACTTGCCTGTAAAGGAACCATATAAGTAATTAAGACACAAGACAAAATCAAAAACAAAATTTTGATCTTTGGATTACTAGCCCATCACTCAAAGCTGTAAATTAAACCGATGTGAATTGTAAAAGATCTACAGTTTAAAATTCTGATTTTTTACTGATTAATCATCTTGCACAGAACTGAGTAATCAATCACAATGCATATTTGTATTAATCATTTTTGCCCAGTTTACAACATTTAGTTGCTTTTTGTAATAATAACACTGAAACTCAGTGTTAGTCTCCCAAGAAGTAAAAACAAAAATTATGCATTAGTTATTTTCTAAATTGTTTGCAATGTTTATTTTTTCAGCATATACTTTTACCAAAAACTCATTGATATCAGCAATTAAGCAGCAAAAATATAGAGAAAAATTGAAGTAACATTTTCATAGAAATTTATTTAGAAAGAGAACTTAGAGAACTGTTAATGATAAAAATCACTTGTATTTTTTTTGTAAATGGCAGTAATCAGACCTTATAGTCTAAAGATCCTTCTAGCTCTCAAATTCAATGATTAATTGTCTAGTTAACCATTTCCTCTACATAAAATTAGACCCTTATGGCGCTGTGCTAACTTTATATGTAAGAGAACTAAAACATGTACTGTAATGTCCATGCAGATGAGTGACATGCAATTAATGCATTAGTGGGTCTTATGATCAAAGCGGGTGGGATATCAGAAGAGGCAGTAATACTGGCTAACTCTTAAGGTTTTCCTGGAAGAGATGGCTGCCAACTCCACCTTGAAGTATAAGAGCAGGGCAAATAAACTAGAAACAAGAGAGGGCAGGCCAGGTTTAAAGAAGGATAAGCTGGCCATTTCTGATAGAATTATGGGAACATATAGAAACAGGCATAAACTATGGTACCAAAGGAAAACTAGGGACTGAAACTTCTATTAGGTAGATTGGGCTAAGGTAATGGTTGTAAGTGAAAGTTCTGTTTTTGTTTTTAATAAAAGCATTACACTTTTGAAATATGCTCACATCAATATATATGGTGATGCCTTGAAGAATATATTAAAGTTGAGAGAAATTGAATATATGGGACTAGTTAAAATACTGCTATAAGTTATAGCTTTTAGTACTATTGCTACAGTACTATAAAGCAAATACTATCAGTTTGCTTTTAATTCAAGACATCCAAATATATTCTTCTATTATTTAGTTCATAGTACTATTGCTATATTTTATATCAATAACTTAACCAGCCCTTTATTGTAATTTCTCTCAAATAATTTTACTATGTTATTGCAATAGTTTTTGTGATTAATGTTACTAGTTAAAATGAACTCTGAAAAACTTTATTTATGTGATTATGATATATAAAATGACAACAGTGCTTAGCACATAGACTTTTAAAGTAAGCTAATTTATTAAAATTTTATGGCCATGTTGTAAACAATTTAGGGTTTAGATTGCATAATTTTATTGGTCATTTGAATGTACTATATGACTAACTAGAGAGCCAGTATACAATTTGACATGCAATATATATTGCTACACTTTTTTCCTAGATATTTGTTATTAATTTACTTTTTCTGAGTTTTTTGTTGCATTTTAAAATAAAAGGTGTTTTAAACAATATTTATTGAGACAGTACTATATTACAAGACTAGGTATATGCCAGGGAAAGGTTCTAGGACTAGAAATACAAAAATAAGTAAAAGCAGCATATTATAATTATAGAAAGGGAGCTAAAGAAATAAAGCAGTGATTAATTTATATTTGTGTATGGCTCTATGTTTCACAAAGGAAGGGATGATATATGATTGCTCAGAAGGTTGGAGAAGTGACAGGAGAAGCTTGACTTAGATCCTGAAACGTTAGCAGACTCATTGAAGCAGGTGAAGGTGGAAAATGGAGAGCACTGGGGACATAAACAGCATTCTGAGCTGTGGTAACTATAGATAGAGTGCCATTGAGTTTATGGAAATAATCTTGTGTGTGTATTGTAAATATATATGTATATATCATTGAATACATAGGTGTACATGCATTTATACACTATTGGTGATAGAGCAAAGAAAACACGGAAAATACAGGGGGTTTGAATCACATAGACATTGGAGATTTTCTAGGCAGGTTTTAAAAAGGCTAGCGATGTAATATCTGTGCTCTTGACTTTGATTCATGCCTTGTTTGAATGAATTTTATTAACTTGCTCTGTCTGTAGTTTCTTGAATGGGTGAATGTTTTATATTTTTAAACCTTACATGTTTGAGAATATTTGATACTGCCTCTGTTTCCTGAAAGACAGTCTGCTGGGTATGAACTTACTGAGTCACCTACGTTTTCACCTAGGTATTTTCACAACTTCCTTTTTTGTTTTCTGGCAAATAATGTTGCTTTGAACAAGTATGAAGCTACCTGATTACTTCCCTTCTGCGAATGGCTTGCTTTTTGTTCAAGGTGCCCAAAGATAGTCTTCCTTTATTTACTAAGTTCCACAATTAATCCTTCTGTGAAATAAGATTTTCCTGGAAGATAGTGACATTTTAGTCTGCAGATATGTATAATTTTAGGTTTTATTTCCTTTCTTTCATTTCTATTATCTTCTCATTGATCAATTTCATCTCCTTCAAAGAAAATTTTATTTTATTATTAATTTGAAATTTGACAGCCCGAATTAACTCTCTTTGCTCAATTTCCCTTCTTTTCTGGGCTCTTCAACTGAGTTTGGTGAACTTTTTATCTCCTCCTCTGACAGTGAGGGAATGAGCTGGAGGAGTTTACAGATAAAAATTGTCATTTTGACTTGAAAACAAGCTCCAAAATTTTTCATGTGTTTTCTTCTGGGAAAATAAATCCTTCATTCTTTCATATTTTGGTGATTGGTGTGTTTTTTGCAAAACTCCATCAAAAACACTCTGTGGAGCCCCGCCTGGTATAGCTCAGTGGACTGAGCGTCGGCCTGCGAACTGTTCCCTGGTCAGGGCGCACGCCTGGGTGGCGGGCCAGGTCCCCAGTAAGGGGAGCGTGAGAGGCAGCCACACATTGGTGTTTCTCTCCCTCTCCTTCTCCCTCCCTTGCCCTCTGTCTAAAAATAAAATAAATAAAATCTTTAAAAGAGTGCTGTTTAAAAAAAACAACACTCTGTGAAGGAGTCTAATGTTCACACCTTCCACTCCCCTCTTCCTTGTACTTTACATAAAGTAGTTTCCTCTGATAAAAGGAAAATACACACTATAAATATCAGATGTGTGTGTCTCATTAAAATGTTACCTGGCATGCACGTGTTAGTTGTGATGATGCTGCATTTGTACTTAGCTTTTGGACATTTTCCACTCTTTAGGGACATTTTCCAATAATTTTATAGTCATGTAGATTCCTAGAGTTTGTTTCTGTAATAAAGCTCTTACAAATATAACTTTGTTATGTTATAACAAATATAACATAAGTTTTATGACTTGTAACCTTTTACTACTAATTCTATCCTACCTTGCATATATAGATATGTGAGAGATTTCAACATTTTATATCAAAATATTTTAGGCTTCGCTATATTGGATATATTCTCTTAAAAACTTGTGGCTTGATATTCCACTGTTATTGTTTCTTCTTTTCACTTAATATGGATATTTTCTTGCCTCTTTGTTTTCCCTATGTGATTCAAGGGAAGGGGAATAAGGTATAAGTGGCTTCTCTCTCAAGCTTACCAGAAGAAAGTTGTATTTGTTTTATAGAAAGATAATTCTGGAGGCAGTGCATAACATTATTTATTGATGTAAACTTAAAGAGGAATTTGGAACATAATTACAATAATGGAGGGAAGAAATCATGAGGATTTGATCTATGACAATGATAATGAATATATAAGCAAAAGAAAACATAGGAGAACTTGTTAAAGTGTTAGACAAAATGGAAGTGATGGATTGGATCTGTGGATGATGACGAGGCTGTGCTTTGCATAATTTTTTGGATGAGTGATATTTGCAACCAGTTTTAAAACATATAGAAAGGTGATGATGTCAGTGATGGAGAAAAAAAGCAAAAGGGAGTGTGTTCTGTTTAAGTCTTAAACTCTGAGATTTTTGTGCAATCTCTAAATAGAAGTTTCTATTAAGCCTTTGGCCTTTGGAAGGAAATATATCTTGGAAGATATACATGTGAGACATGTCAAAATATGGTTAGTAACAAAAGCAATAGTTGCAGATAAGATTACTCACAGAGTTATTACTGTGTAAAGAGACCAAATGCATATCAAATAGAATAATATAAATAATAAAGATGCTATTAGCTAAGAAAAGTTATGTGATAATGAGAAGTAACCGAACTTCTCACCAGTCAGTTCTTTGTATTCCCCAAAATGCATTCTTATATCTTTCACATTTCTCCTCAACAATCCATTTGTTGAATTCTAAATAATTCTACCCTCTTAGAAGTCATATGGAGCAAGAAATAAAGAGCCTGGCCTCTGGTGTCAGGTGGAGGTGGCTATCCTGACTCTACAGCACGCCGGCTCTGTGACCTAGGATATTCCCCACATCTAGCTGAGTCAGTTAACTCATGAGGTAAAATGGGGATAAAAATTTTCATCTCCAAATGTTGTTGTGGGGTTTAAATGAATATAGTTATAAACTTTCAGCAGTTTTTGGCTCTTAGTAGACACTTAAAACTTCTTTCTCTTGTATTTGCCCTTCTTTCTGTCTCCTGGTCTTTATTCATGTCCTCTGAATCGAAATCTCTACTACACTTCTTGCTGGTGAAAGTCCTATACATTTTTCAAGGCCAAGTTTAACTGCCAAGCCCTTTCTTGAATAATTATTCACTTCTCTTTGTGACGTTAATTTTTTCCCTTCTGTTAGTCTCTTTAGTTCTTTTTATTCTCTTTGTTGTTGTTCATTTAGTTTTTGCTTCTCTGATGGCATTTGTATAAATTTCCATCAAGGTTTTATTAACCTTTATACTCCATAATCTTCTTAGCCAATGCCCTATTATGTATTACAAATAATAAGGACTGTACATGTGTTCTTTGAATTAGTAGTTGAATCACTTCATTAAATAATAAAAATAGGAGTCATCAGATTGGGTTGTAAATGAGTATTTTTTACATTATACAAAGTGGAAAACAGATTAAATCACAGATAAGCCTGCTCCTGAAGTTTTACACAGATATTTAAGGGAAACTGTGTGGCTCCTCCTTCGCAAAGTGGATCAGGGTACTTGTATATCACGTGGGATCTAAAAGAATGGAGGGTGGGTTTAGATTCAGAGTGGTTCTTAACTTGTCCCAAGCTCAGTTGCGGGCGCCTCATACCTTGATCAGGGAGCCTGTCCAAATTAAAAAACTGATTATTCATGTCAGCTATAAATAAGAAGCATCTGACAGAGGAGAGTGTTGGCATAAATTCAATGTGGTGCAGACATTAGAGATCAGAGTATCAACAAATACAAATAAATAGGTTAGAAGAAGAACTTGAAGAAATGTTCTAAGCAGAGGTGGTGGAGGCCGAGTCTGATAGTGTGTTGGCGTTTCTGGCATAGGCTGGAAAAAGCAGTTTAGGTAAAAGTTAATTTCGGACTAGAATGTATAAACTTGATGCATATTTTGTGTGTTTACCTCTATTTAATTTAGAAGATAGATTTTTCTAAATGTATTGAAACAGTTCTGATCAGCATCACCAAATAGATAAAAGCATGTCGACTGTCATTAATAGTGCATCTGTCTGTGTCGTACTAAGATGCACTAACCAGGAACACTAGGAGTCAAGTTCATCACCCACACAGTGTAACTTAGGGCACTGCTTCCCAAACATAAGTCTGCGGAAAGGCACATGCCTGCTGTGTTATAAGCTTTGAAAACTAGTCATTGGTGAAATAGAAATAAAGAAAAATAGGGTGAATTTTTCCACTATATAAATTTATCTCTAAAGATAAGTCTTTATGGTTGTGTTTTTGTCCTTTCTGCCATTTTTATTAAATAACATGCCTTCTCTCTTTTGTATGAAGTTATGATAGTAAATAGAACCTGTTCTTGCTATTTTGTTTTTAAAATGCCATAAAAATTTACCAACTTTTATTTCAGCCCTATTTTATTTTTGGAAATACTTTCGGTTTATGAAATTTAAAATATAATCTAGGAAGCACTGGATCATAGGGTCTAAAATTTTGGACATTAATGAACTTCCCAATATTTACAAATATCTCGATGTGGTCATCATTTAGTCAAAATATTTTGATGTAATATAGACCCAGCCTTTGACTGCTTTAAATAGGATCTTTGAGTGGTCTATGAAAAGTACAAAGTTCAAGTCAAGAAAAATGACATAAATCATATGCCATCAACAAATATAGGCAATTCATTTGAGTCCAGAAACTGATAATGTGTTATTACCTTTTATGCTATAACACAGAGAGATAGAGATGGAGATGAAGATGGAGAGATGGAAGGAGAAAAGGAAAGGAGGACAGGGAGGGAGAGAAGGGAGAGAGGAAAAGAAAGAAATGTAACAATCAGAAATATAAAAAAAAGGATAGCTATTGTTTGGATATGAAGGTCAAATATACAATTTTCCATCTTACTATAAAAAACCTAGTTCTGGGCAGTCTTACATTCTAGAAATCAGTATTCATTTCATTGCCTTTTGAGAACCTGACCTGGTCATTGTAATGTAAACATCTGTATAAATATGTGTTTATCCTAAAGATAACCATAGTACCATAGGGACCATATAACTTTATTATGTAGAGTTGAATAATCATGTATGATCTTGATATACTTTTCCATTTTTTTTTCTTTTCATGTGTTTAAATAAATATATAAGAAGAGCATTAGTTTTTTACAATGATTTTTCAATATTTTGGGTAATGTGCTAATAATGATTGCTAATAATGTTTTTTCTCTTTTTCTTTACTCAAATAGAGCTACTTTAAAGGTAATGATGATTTTAGAGGAAAATTACAAATCTAAACATTTATAAAGAAATGAGTAGAATGAAAATTAAAATTGACTCATTAGAAAAGATCATGGTTACCTCCCATGACTATTTGGTAGGATATTTTGATTAAAGACTAGATTAATTAGAATTTATTTTCTTCTTTTGATCTATGTTGTTAGATTAAAAGGAAATTATTAAATAGACTTTATATATAAGCATTTGAATTTCATAAGACTTTTTTGGAAATATATCACAAGAGAGTGCAATCTGTTTATAACTGAACACGCTGCTGCTTGAAATTATGTGAACTGAATTGACTTTTCCTTCCAGAACATCCATTTACTGAAGCTTAGGGTTTACACTGTCTTCTTTTTATAATAGTAAAAGTGATGATAGAACTTACTGAGCACAAACTATTTGCTTTGCCATGTGATCAATATATCTTCTATTTTGTCATTAAGCAAATCATAGAAACACTAAACCATTTGGTGAACCTGGAATACCTAGAATGCTTGTTCAACCACATTTACATTTAAAGAATACAGAATTCATTAATGAGAATTTGCCTGAAATGGCACTTTGATTACCATTCTACATTTATTTCTCCTTATAGTTGACAGAGAATGTAGAAATCAAAGTAATATCTCATCCACTATTTCATTTTAAATACTGAATTACACCCAAAAGTTGTAATTGGCCTACTGGAATTCCTCACAGTCACATTGTCTCTATTTAAATTTAGGTAGTTCTTTAAAATAACATTTGTTGTTATTTGACTGATTATGAACATATTAAATATGTTCAAAGATAGTAGGATATTAAACATTTCACACTACTGAATATTTATTTTAGTTCTCATGTCAGTTTATGTTATGGTAAGGTTCACATAACAGATGCTGAAAACAAAACACCTAAAATTGTGAAAGACTAGGGACAAAGTTGAAGTTCTTTAATATCAATTGCAGCTGAAAATGTCACCATATAGGAAAAACAAAACCATAGGTTTAAATAAGAAAAACAAAATATTAAATAATGTGAGATCTAGATTTAGAGAAAAGGTCTCTAATTTTAACCTAGATATTTTTGGCCTGGAAAGTGGTGAGTAAACCTAAGCAATCCAGAATTTGCCATGGCTCACTGCCATGAGGGTTTCAAAAAGGCTCTTCTCTCAGTAATAAAGCAATGTAAAGAGTCCCTGAGAGAGAGGAACATCTAAAGAAATTGGAGCAAGAGGAATGATGAGGCAAGGTTAAGTACATTTGAAAGCAATGAAAAACAGCTGCTGACACATACTTCAGGCAAATATCATCTTCTTTTTAATGAAATGGTCCAGCAGTAACATTTTTTGAAGTGTAGTTTGTTTCCAGAGTGATTTCATTAAAAAACTACTAAAGACTTTTAAGTTGTCTCTACCTAGGAACCAATAATTCTCCTAGAACGAAGTTATGAAATTCAACCTGTAACATATTTTTCAGATGTATAAATATTTTCATTGTTTGGAATTATGATATAGAAAGTCATTATTCTTCTCATTTATAATTCAGGATACATATATTGATAAACAAAAAATATTTCAATGTTCTTAAAATAACCATATTTAATATTAATGTAAATCAAAGCATACTGCTCTTCTTACTTATCCCTTCATCATATAAAATTACTGATTTGATAAGTTAGAACACTAAGATAGGTAGAAAAGTTTTTTTTTTTCTGCTCAATCTGGTTCCTAATTTCTTGGTTATACAAACAAATAAACTTTAATTGAGTGTTTACTATGCCAACTATTATTCTAGGTTTTTTAGATGAATTACCTAATTTCACTTTCACAGTCACTCTTGGAAAATATTATTAACCCACTTTCTAAAAACTGAGACCTAGGCATTGCAAGGAACTCAGCCCAGTTTGCACACCTAGTAATGAGTATAGCAGTGTTGCTAGTGTTTTCACCTATAACTGGATGACTTTATGTTCTATATGTTTGTCTTCCTAGAACTTCTTCTACTTGATGCTTAGAGCTCCCTTACATAGTTTCTGTATATTTCCCATTAAAGTCTAACCCTATGTCTCTTAAATGACTCTGCCATAGATTTAATCATTGATATCTATGTAAAAGTCTTGGTTTAGTCTCATCCAGCCACCCCATCCTTTTTTTCTTTTTTTTTATACCTACTCAGTTTGGTCTCTCTGGTATTAGGGTAGAATTATAGAGTTTAGAGTAAAGTTTAAAATTGGAAGAATAACTTAAGGACATCTAATCTATTTAATGTATAGCCCTCCTTAAACAGCCATTCAATCAATGCAAGAATCTATCAATTGATATAGCCGCTGCCTCTGGCAGTCACCCTTTTCATCCTCACACAGCTCAGAGCACTTGAAATTTCAGTTATGTATTAATCCTTTGCCATCATTTGGACACTGGTGAGAGGAATGATGTTTAAATTCAGATGTTATGTAGTGGATTCTCTGTTCTTTGTCTCTGGAGATTAGTAGCCTTTATTTATTTCAGATATGACTCACATAAATGAGACTCTACCTTGATCTCTTCCTTCCTTCCTTCCTTCCTTCCTTCCTTCCTTCCTTCCTTCCTTCCTTCCTTCCCTTTCTTTCCTTTCTTTCTTTCTTTCACAGGGGTAGAGGTGAGACAAGACCAGCCTCACTATTGACCTGTTTCTAATGAAATTTAAAAACATCTCTAAAAAATTTGTTAACAGTTCTTGTAATTTTATGTAACATATGGATAAATGGATAGATGGAGATGATACATAGATAGATGTATAATAGATTAATAAATAGGCAGTCATTCAAATTAATATTGCTGATTTGGTAATACAGAAAAGAAGCCATATGCGTTGAGGATGATGGGCTATTAATAACCTATTTCCTAACATAAGAGAATGTTAATTCTGGTAGAGAAATCATTTGTATAAATGATTGTAATAATTGACAATGTGATATATGTTATGAGTAATTCAAGCAGAATGTTACAAAGGAATTAAATCTATGGATATTTCTAGGAGGTTGCATTTGAACCATCTTCTAAGAGCAGATACTGCTGTGTCGAGGTGACAAGAAAGAGGACATGAGGAGGTGTATTGGGGTGGAGTCTAAACTCAAATGGTGGTGATCAGACCTTTAATGCTAAGCTAAAGTATTTGAATTCTACCCTGTATTAAAATAATATTTTTAATTATATTGTAAAGCAGTAGGAGAAATAGATAAATCAAACAAATTTATCAAATGGCTGATGTCCTGGGGTCAGAGCTGGGGCAGGGGTCTACATTGCCACTGTCTCCTTGGGAGACACTTTCTACATTTTATGAATACTGATGAAAGGGGTGTACTATGTGTATGCTGGACTATGTGTATGTGTCGTACTATGGGTTGTACTATGTGTATGTGTGTGCTGGAAAAATCTCACTCATTGATTCAGGACACAGTTTTGGAGACTCTTCAACATTTCCAGCCCTTGGAGGGGGGTTGTGATGGTTTACATGCATAATTTCGATTGAAGTAGATGCTTATAGAAAACCCCTTTGCTGATTGTTAACAATTACCTTTCTCTACAAAAGTGGACTTACAATTAATGTTATTTTTATTTGAAAATATTTTTCTCACTTAAGGTATAGGTCTAAAAGTTTAGTACTTGCCCATTAACAGTGAAAGCAAACTGCAGAGCTTTAACAAAGAGAAAAATTGAGGTCAGATAGTATAATTAATATAATTCATGTTTTTACAAAAGGCTAACTCAGCTTCTTTATATATGCCAGTTACAAAATATTACAAAGAATAGTGGAGTTAAGGATTTAATGGTCAAAAAGATTAAAATTCTGCAAGAAAGGAGACCTCAAACAACCTAGGAGGTTAAACAATGTTTCTTCACACTAACTCCGCTTTGTTGACTCTAATGCTTATCCTTCTAGCTAATGACTTGGAACAAATTAAGCCACTTATACTAGTCTTTGTACATTAAAAGCATTTTATATATAATACTGACCATTCTACTCCATTGCTAAATGCAAAGAGATTCCACCAGACCAGTTGTGTGGACAAGGTATTTCTCTCCCTTTCTTCTCTAGTACTGTGGATCTTGAGAATGATATCAGCAAATTAATAATTCCCATTTCAAGGAAATACAAAAAAAAAAAGGTTGGCTTCTGTATATTTTTTAGTACCCTGAGGAGAAATCATTGATTGGTAACTGCAGCAGACAGTAGTCGGATCACCATGTACCAAATCTATGCTAATGTAGGACCTCAGATTAACACCCAATGTCTTGCTTTGTTACCTTGCAGAAATGTTGGAATCCAACAATGTGATCACTTTCAATGGCTTGGCCAACAGCTCTAATTATCACACCTTCCTTTTGGATGAGGAACGGAGCAGGCTGTATGTTGGAGCAAAGGATCACATATTTTCATTCAACCTGGTTAATATCAAGGATTTTCAAAAGGTATCTTTATTCTAATATACGCACTGTAGTACTTTTGAAACATCTCAAAAATTCTCTAGTTATGTAACGTGTGACAACTGAAAAATTATTTAAATGAATAGTTTATCTTTTCAGGTACAAAAAAATAATGCATTGATTTGGCTATCACAAGTCAATGGATGCAGTAAACCATACAAATCCTCCAGGAAGAAACTATAATATTTTCAAAAATGATATAGTTATGTCATTTTTCCTGCATAAAAGTAAATAAATACTTGAACCATTATAAAAAATGTAATTGATTTCATGTACAATGTATATATGTATGTATATATTATATGTGCATATATATATAAATGTATATATCTCTATATTGCCAGCAAATGCAGAGTTCATCAATCATTTCACAAATGCCTAATCTGGTATGTCAACTGTGCTTGTAAATAAAATTTATTGGAAAGCTGGCATTCATTTACATATTGTCTATGTCTGCTTTCATTCTACAATGGCAGACTTGAGTTATTGTGATAGAGATCATCTGGCTCACAAAACCTAAAATATTTACTATCTGGCCTTTTAAACAAAAAGTTTGCCAAACACTTATCTGGAAGATCAATTTTCAGTGTCAGGTTTTTACATATGTGGCCATTTAGATAATAGCCGTTTATCAGTTTTATCCTTATTCTTTGTGGTGTTTCTGGCTTATTTAATTAATAAGATAGACAGTTTGGAACATAAATGTTGATAGAAAATTAGTGGATATTGTGCTACTGAGTCTAGATGCTATGCTTTAAATCAGCCATTTTCCCACAGTCAGTATGTCCAGCCTTTTTTAAGGAACAAAGATCTTTATGCAACAGCTTTTACAAAAGTGCTAGTTTAACATGCTTTTTAGAGTGATTTCAGTATGTATGTATGTTAGTTTTGCTTCTTAACACATAAGGCTTTAAATTGGCATGCCTCAAATTCTTATAAACTGTAACAGACTGAACAATATTATTTTTAAAGTAGCCTAATTGTGTAAAAAGCTTTTGTTCTGTTCGGAGAGTATTGCTTTTGGGATAAAATGAAGATTTAAATTCAAAGCTGAATCAGATCTCTAAAGATATGAAGATTTCTTTAGTACAGCACTAAACCTAAGACTTACTTTGTTTCTGTTGCCAAAATAGAAACTTCTATTGCTAAAATTATATGTATAAAGAGATTTAATTCATTAGATATAGACATATAAACATAGCAACACTTATATGTAATATCGATACATAATGGCTTAGAATTAAATTATAACATTTAAAAATCGCTTTGGATATTTCTTTTCTGATTCTTTCATTTACTTGGTTTTGAAGCCAGCCCAAATGATAGCAGTATCCTAAGGTCATCTGTTATCTAAGAAAACTGCTTATTCATTGTTTTCTGAAATAATAACAACATTTATCTTAGAGTCCTTCATAAAGGTCACAAAATAAGCAGATTTTTGCTGTTTAGTGAATGGAAATTATCCTTTAAAAAATGAATGAAAAATCTGATTATAAAAATTTGCTATTTTAACAATGAACGATTATGTCATTTCAAATTTAGGGTGTGTATATTTTAATTATTTTGTAAAATTCATATATAAATATAAATATATGTGTATATATCCATATGTCTATAGATAGATAATATATGAGCACATATCACTTCAGAATGTAATATTTAAAGTATTTAACATTTTCCTCTAAATAGTCTTTTTGGTTTATATATGCAGTTAGTTTTAAAATTGAAAGTACTAAATTATCATATAAGATAACCAATAATGTTATAGATGAGAAAAATCCTAAGGCCACTTGTATGCTCAGGGTATATCACAGTACCTCTTCTACCAATTAGACTTTCTTGTATTATTATTGTTTATTAATTATTGTATTATTTTCCATATGAACTGTAAACCTACATTTGCCCTCCATTTGTATTCTAGTCATAGAAGACATATTTCTAATTTTAAAACATCTCATTTCAAACATATTACTTAATTTTAATTATATCACACTGCCTATAAGAGTAAATACAATTTACTTAAGTATTACATCTATTTGAATATATTTGTATATTAAGCTCTTTTCACCCTATTTTTCTGTTATTAACAACTTTTTTCTAAGCATCTACTACAGTGATAAACTCTACAGGGTATAATATAGTGTCATAATTGTTGAGGAACTTACAAAATGATGATAAAGATAAGGGTTTATGAACATAAAGGTAAAAACTAGGCCAATACTTGTTAGATACAAAAACATATTCTCAGGTTTGCAAAGACTATGGAAAGATTCTTAGCCATGATAAAGGGGTGCAATTTCTTTAGGGATAAATGCTTATTAAATAATTGATTAAGAGGGGCTGCCATGATTAGAAGCATAAAGAAAGTATAAAATAGATCATGAAGCACTTTGAATATTATAATGGATAAGAAATGTAGACATTGTTAATTAACTGAGAAACTTTGAGAATAAAAGAAAAAATATCAACAGATTAAATATATATATATTTATACCACATTAAATATATATATATATTTATAACAGAATATATATATATATACCAGAGTGTGTGTGTGTGTGTGTGTGTGTATATATATATATATATATATATATATATATATATATAATACTCTGGAACTCTAGAGTTAAAAGTACACACACCTCTCTAGTAGGAGAGAATTTAGCATGATTATCAAAATTATATTAATTTTCCACATAAGAGAGAAATCACTAAATGAAATCCATGCTCTCTCAACACAACAATCAAGGATGTAGGAAACTATGAAAAAAATAAACTGTCTTTTTGAATTAAAATTTATGTTTTAATAATCTTTGAGTTTTGCACAATCTAACTGGAAAGCTGAATAATTTTAGCTCTGGTACATATTATTATCGTGGAGACTCAGGGATAATTTATACATTATCCTCGTCCACTGTAACCATTAAATAAGAATAGATCATTTGGCCTTTCTATAGCCAGTATAAGGATAAGGCTGTGGAGCATGGGGAAGTGAACTGCCAAGCAATTGTACTAGTAATTCAGGAACCAGGGTATGAAAATGCAAAGGGCATGCATTTTCTATTCTTGGGTGTTTTTGACCGTGTGACTACTTTGTAAAAACCTTGTGGAACAAGTCAAATAACAGTTTAAATTTACATACTACGCACATATGTACATGTAAAGAAAACCACGTGAAAAAGATAAGAATACATATATTATGAGATTAAGATGGTAAAAACAAATGCATGTCCAAAAATATTTAGGGCTTTTATAACTGTGATATGGACCTGAAATGCATTTGTTATGTCATCATAGGTTATTTCAATTAGTCCTAAGTTCTTCTTAATAAATGTATCGTATTTTGCTTTTTAATACCCTAGATTGGCTATCACAGCCTTTGTCCAAGATTATGACCATTTATATTGAATTATCTCGAGGTTCCCAGTGAATGCTAATCAGTCATTTTGAGGCTAAAAGTTTTTTAGCTGACATGAATGATTAAGTGCCACCATCCCTGGATTTTCCTTTTACATAAGACTTGTTTACCCCCTGAAATTAACTGTTAGCAGAAGATAAGGATGAATAAAAAACATTAAATTTTTCTGCCCCAATAGAGATAAGAGTCTTTGGAATTGCTAGGGGAAACTAAAATTTTATATTAGAATTTAGATGAAGGTATATGCATTGACATTACTGAGGGGAAATGTATCCACAGTCCTCTAGGCACCAGTAACACCCTGGTTTATTAACCACTGAATTCATACAATATAGGAACCTTTGGAAGGATGAAGACCAAATATTAGGGATGAAAATGCTAACAGTTATTTCTAAATGAGTCTGTTTTGCCCACACTAAAGAGGGTGATTATTTTTAGAGCTATTTATTTGCTGCTTCAAGTCCCCCTTTATCTCCTGAAAGTGAAATAAAGCTCCTCTTACCTATTTTCCCTGCCCACCACCCCCAAAAAAAATGTTTTCTTCTTATGATGGGTTTTTTCTAACCCTATAAATTGTTCTTTGTAGCATGTCCTGCTGAGATTTGGATTAGGGAAATGGATCCAGAGCAACCAATGTTAAAATTTCAAAATCACTATTTCAAGATACTGATTCATTTAGAAGAATGTAAGCCATATTTTGTGCCCATTTCTGCCTCTCTTTACTTGATTTTTACATCCTCTCAAGATGATCTCTCTGTCCCAACCTTCCTTGGAGTTCTTTCCACCACACACTGATTAGTTCCACAAGCATACCTTGGAGATATGGTGGATTTGATTCCAGACATCTATAATAAAGCTAGTAAAAATCTTTTTGTTGGTGGAGGGTCTTATCTTCAGTTTGTAAAAAAATGCAATATATGTGAAGTGTAATAAAACAAAGCACAAGAAAACAAGGTAGGCCTGTATTGACTACATGAATTTCTGTGTTGCTTAGCTTTCTATACGAAGTGTGTCCAGAAGGTATCCAGCCATGTACTATGAAAAATAGAAACATTTATTGAAGAAGCTACAAGAAACATTGTACATAGGACAATGACACCTCAGTCCCCTTCAAAGAAAGCACCTTGGGAGCTCACACAGTTCTCCCAATTGCCATCAGCTACCCCACTGTATTTTCCTGAATCCCATCAACAATCTGAAATATCTTCCCTTTGAAAGGTGATTTTAGTTTGGGGAAAAGCCAGAAGTCACAAGCTGCCAAATCTGGGCTGTAGGGTTGCTGAGTCACCTGGGTAATTTGATGTTTCGCCAAAAAACTCTGCATGAGACGTGATGCATGAGCAAGCATGTTGTCGCGAGGAAGGTGCCAATCACCAGTTGCCCACAGCTGTGACCCTTTTGCATCTCTCAGCTGACAAAGAACATTGAGGTAGCGCTGCTTATTAATCGTTTGACCTGGAGGGGCATGATGGACAGCATCATCCCAATCAAAAAACACAATTCAAATGGTCTTGATATTGCTGCATCTTTGCCATGCCTGCTTCTCGGCCATCTTGGAAGCATTTGTGCCACACTTTTATTGGCATGGCACTCATTGTACCACCCCTGAAAGCCTTGTGAATCATCCAAATAGTTGCCATGGAGGAATGTTCAAGTTTAATGCAAAATTTGATACAGATTCATTGTTCTACTCACTCAGTCATTTTGAACACTTTGGCCACACAGTACACAAACTCAGTCAACAGCATCTACTGCCCCCATTGACTAGTACTATGAAGTCATTGTTCAGGCATGTGCATTCCACTCTCCTTGGCTGACAGGTTACATAGATTCAGGCAAATCATTCTCTATATTAACAATGGCTGGACTTTTTCTGGACAAACTTCATACAGCAAATCCACATGGGTACACAAAGAGTGAATGATTTAAGTTTATACCAATTAACTGATACCAATGTACAGTCTAAATTGAAAGGTTCCTGCCACATAATGTTTTATGGAACTTTCGTTATCTCAGTTACCCCACCTTGGTCTAACACACTATAATGCTGGATCTAGTATTAAGAGGACTTAATTGGCATAAAATAATGTTTCTTCTCTGCCCTTAGATTGTGTGGCCTGTATCTTACACCAGAAGGGATGAATGCAAGTGGGCTGGAAAAGATATTCTGGTAAGCATAAATTTATTAAATAATTTTAGTAGTTGCATAAATTAATTTATTATTCTGTCATCCTTTTTGTCCTTGTGGGTTTAATCACTCCTCAGAAACAAAATATAGTCAATTTTGGAAATTTACATTTTCACGTAAAGTATTGACAGTTTTATATAAAGAAAGTAGGCTAAAACAACAACATGCCTAAGTAAAGCAAAACTGTTCCCTTTGATGATTTTTATATATGCAAAAGAACAAAATGAAATGCTATAACACATATATTTATATTAAGTAATTCAACTTCTTCGTACAGATTGGTTTTAATATGTTAATTCCTCCTGAATTTCTTTTGAATGGCATGAAATATTTTTACTTTGAGTCAGAATTAAATGACCACTTCTTTCTTCTTTCTGTTCCTTTCTTTTTCTGCCTTTCTTTCCCTTCATGTGCCCCGTTTTCCTCTCTCCTTTCATGCCTTCCTTCCTTCCTTTTCTCCTTTCCTTCCTTCTGTTCATTCTTTAAATAAACATGGACTGAGAAATGGCTATGTAACATACTCTAAAAATATAAAATTTATTAATTAAAAAAGAAATGACTATATAACAGCATTGTCCTGGGTACTGTAGAATTTGATGAATGGTAAACAACTCCTGTAATGTCTTTGCCATTGTAAAAAGATAGAGGCCATTGTTCCTGAGGCAAACTTTGGCAGTACATTCACGTTGGCTACTGGCTTTAGGTATAGCCAAGTATCGGTACAAATCATGAAAGGCAGTTACAATCATTTAAATCAGTGAATCAAAAAAAAATACAGTACTTAAAAATATAATTTGTGTTATTTTATATTCTATTACACATTTTTTGGATGTCTAAAGCAAAAGTAAATAGTTTAAAAGTTTTGTCTATGTATTAGCATTTACAAGAAATTTATCCTATGTGCCAAAAGACATAAATCAACCTGTATATATGTATGTAGATATATTGATATGTTCAAGGGACAACTTGACTGATTGGTAGCAGTTGCCTAAGATGATGCACAGGCATACCTTAGAGATATTTTGGGTTCAGTTACAGACCACTGCAATAAAGCAAATGTTGCGATAGAGTTGTAATTTTTTTTTTTTTTTGCTGTTGGAGGGTATTCCCTTCAGTCTTTAAAAAAATGCAACATTTGTAAAGCACAATAAAGCAAAGCTCAATAAAATGAGGTATGTGTGTACATGTTTAGTGTGATTTAGATAGAATCTGAGTCCGTGGAAAAAGAATGCCTCAATCTAGTAGCGGTGTTGGCTACCGGTGAAGGAAGGTAGAGACAGATTCACAAAGCACAAGTGTTCGTCATCTTGTCTAATTACATATCAGCAAAGACGGAAAATTCATCTTTGGAAATCTCATTTTATATATAGTGATCATAAATCACATTAACCTTCATACTACAGTAAACGTTTTTGTGTTTATATGAAATTGGACAAAAAAGAAGTGTTTTATAAATTATTACAATATCCCAAATTGATGACTACATTGGGATTATAGGAAGGAGTAAGTATGAAGTAGGAGTCCAGAGAAGTCAAGAGTATTATGTTGATACTCCCATTTACTCATTGCCCTTGATCAAGTACCTTAACTTTTGGCGAGCTTTTGTATGTTATCCATTAAATGGAATGTCCGTATGTCACAACTGTGAGAAATAATTTAAAAGTAGAAACTACTTCAAAAATTTAAGGCAAAATATAAAACTGAGTATACAAAATTTATTAACATAAAATTTCATATTTACCATTACAAATTATGTTTAAAGGTTTTAATGGGGTGATAACTAAGGGTAAATAGAAATGGAGATATTACCTATATACAACTGTGACTTTTAAAAACACAAGTTTTCTCCCTTTCTATTAAAGTTTAACTTGTGAAAACATGCAAACTTATAATTATTGAGAATCTTTTCTGTGCCAAGAACTATGATAATTTTATACATAATATTTTAAATATAGTTTTAATAATGATTTTATAAAGTAGGTATTGTTTCCCCATTTTCTTAATCATAAAATATAATGATTTATAATATTCATTCAATTTTTTGTCATTCAAAAGTTTTGAAACATTTTAGATACTGTCCTAGAAATTGAGGTCAAAATTTCTGTGCCTCTGATGAAATTTTTGGTGTCCTGTGGCATATTTTGATTTGAATTTACCTATTAACACACAGATAATAAATAATGGAGATTTGAATAAATACCTTATCTATTCTGGTATTATCAAGGCTGTGGGCATAATAATAACCAGCTCACAGCATTCCTGTAGGACTCAAACAATCACAATTAAAATTATTATATAGACTGTAGTGCATGATGCAAATATTAACTATTATTATTATTATTACTCATATATGTTGCTTAGACAGTTTGTCAGGGAAATTAGTTTGACCTTCTTAATGACCGTGGACCATGAACACCCTAGAATTACACTGCTCTGCATTCAGTTCAATTTGAAAATTGAAGATTATAACCAGACTTATCTGTCAAACTATCTGAATTTTATAATAAGCACTGAACCCAAATAGTGAACATGCTTGATTTAATGGTTGAATTAGGTCATTCAGTTTCTAAGACAGCAGATATTCTTTTGTGTTTGTGGTTTCCAAAATTCATCTCAGTATATTTTTCTTATCTTTTATGGCTCTCTTCTCCTCTCCCCTCACCCCCCTCCCCTCCCACTCTGCTGTCAATACTGTACAATGAGGGATTCCAGTGTGAGTCCAGGTACCATTAATTCAGCAGCTGCAATAAAATCATGGCCCCAAAGTTCCCCATGGGTAACCCTGATCATGACCTCAGAAGCTTCCAGGGTAACTTTATTGTATTTTCCAGGCGTACTGAAAATGCTTACAAGTTTTATAAAACTAAACTAAAAGGAACTAAGACATCATTTAATAACACATTACAAAGATCCTGAAAACTTATAAATGACATTTATACATTATACTAGAAATAAGTAATTATGTGTCCATTGAGACATGGATTTTTGAAAGATTAGCCATACTAATCTTTTCAAAATCAGCTAATTAATGTAATATGATAAAATGTGCTGTGGTTATTTGTTTATGTTGTGCATTAAATCAATTCAATTGTTGTAGATTTTAAGTTCTATTTGTTGACACTTATTTAATGAAAGGAAAACACAACACTTTTCAGGTATTTAAGTTCCAGAAAAAAATTTCCTCTTGTGCTAAACACCTAACATTAAACTATGTTCAAATAGTAAAATGTATTTTATACTATTTTTCTAGAAACCCATCTTATTACTTTAATTTTGCTTTTTATTGACCTATTATTCAAAATGTATTTTATGCATTTGGAATTTATTTTATTAAAATTTATTTTATCTTTTAGGTAACCTCATTTATGTACTTCTATTTAAGTTTCTGTTTCACTCAAATAGGATACGTGGCATTGATTATTTTTGGACTTCATATACAGACCCAATTTTTTTTCATTTCTTCCTTATATGGTTTTAGAATAGCAATTAATTGACCCCCTGGGATTTGCAATATTTCTTCCTTAATAAACATTCAAACATAAATAACATTAGTATTTTTACCAATAATTTCTTAAGTAACCACTTAGAAAGAAAGATTAAGGGTAAAGAGGTTGTTTTTTAATAATTTTCATTTGACACCTGAGTTTTGATGGGGTACTTGGACAGTTTGATGGAAATTCTGCCCTCTATCCTGAGTAAATAATAGTCAGCTGTGACTCACGGACAATAATCCCTTTCAAAGAGCTCTCGTAATGCTGAAAACCACAAGAATGAGGCTTGAGTGGTTTTTGCAGCCATCGGGACTCCAAGATAGTGTTGTAACCAAAATAGGAACTGACCAATTATAGAAAACTAAACTAATGACCTCCTTGAGTGCTCTCTTTGGTTTCTAGAACCTGAGCTTACTCTTTCCCTTCTGGCTTTCGTGTTCTCTCCCAAAGCCCTCTGGAAATTAAACTTCCTTAAACAACCAGTTCTGGGGAAAGTGCTTCTCTTCTTGGAATTAGATTCAGATGCTAGGATAGAATAAGAAAATACAATAAGAAAAGTCAGGCAAAGACACTGGTTAATATTATGTATCTTGAGAGTAGGTGAAGAATGTATCACTGAGTATAACATCATACAGAAAATTGAACACTTTCTCCATTCCTCCAGGAAAATACAAACCATCATTCCTCATGGCTCAGCTTTGTGTCAAATACATATGTTAAGTCAGCAACTGGAATTCGAGTAGCTATTCCTCAAATATGGCCTTTGTGGTAAAGAGAGAATCTGCAGCCTAGGACGGTTGCTTAATATTCCCTTTCTCTCTCTCGAAAATGAGAGGGCGTACATAAATGTGCCTGAGGCTGAGGCTGCTGAGGACATTTCTGACAACAACATTAATATAAATTTAATTTTTCCTCTTGTAGAAATGAATATACAGGATATATACTAGTATGCCTTCTTTTCTTGGTGTTATAGGCTCTAAACCTTTGCATTGCTATGGCGTTTCCGTATTAGAGGAGTGAACTGCTCATGAACTTTTCCATTGTTGTTATTTGAGAGCTGTAACTTTTAAAAATATATATAATATATAATATTATTGGACAGACACTGAATAAGGAGATAAATGCAATCCACATATATCTATTCTGACTGCTATTATCCAATTTACTTTCATTTTTTATATTTTTCTGGTGCTTAGAATACACTTTGTTATTCACAATAACATTTCTATTGAGGGATTAACTTCCTGGACCCTGGTTTGCAAATGAAAACTGAATACACACTAAACTATTAAAAGAATCTGTTTTGAATCAATAGCTCTCTGACTCTTCTTTGTTTATCCTATTAAACCATCTTTCTTTGCACTGTTTCAATAAAACCAAATGGCAACTGTATGACTGTTAGAAATATTTTGAATATCATCGGAAATCAAAATTTCAACCATCTGAGATGAACAAAAAAATCTGATTCTCATAACATTCCTATTGTTTGGATACATTTCAAAGTGTAGTATCATGCACCTGAATTTTGGGACATTTTTGAAATTCTTGAGGGATTTATTTTTATAATTTTGTCTTTGGTTGTCATTCAGTTTTAATGCTATGATATATTATAACATGTTTATCAAAATATTCTGGCTCAAATTGCAAGACCTCAGTACTAATTTTTGCCAAGTGAATGCAATTGAGACCTTAAAGCTATCTGTGCATCTGCGGTGCAGTCCAAAATGCATGTTAGTCCTTGAATTTCATTTACTTTTTCAAAGGTCAAAGTTGACAACAAGTTTAATATTTTTTTAATTTTGTTTTACAGACTTCAAGGAATTATAGAAATTATTAAATGGGTAGCTTGAATGACCTCCTAATTCTACAAAAATAGCTAAGTTTCGTTAAATCTCTAAACCCTATGTACGATATAATTATTGGGAGAAGATTTTTCATGGGTCTCTCACACTTCTGCACATCTGGTGTAAAAAGGCACTAGCTGCCTACTTTGCAGACTATTTTTAGAGATATTTGTGCAGGGGAGAGACTTGGAATATAGTGTCTCCCTGTGAAGCAAAAGGTTGGTTTGCAACCGGCCTTGAGAAGTAGAGATAGTGCCTCCATATCTCTACTTATCTCTAACAAGGACAGGTATGCTTACAGTCCAGCACAACAAACATATCATCTCCCTCAAGATCCAGTGTGCTTTTGACTACTATGAAATATTCAGATTCCCTCAACCCGGGGTTCCTCTTCTAGAATCCAACTCAGTGCATCTCTGGTGTCGCCTGGCTCTCTCCTCACTGCCCAGGGGGAGTTGGAGCTTGGGGAACTGGCATGAGAAATATTGATACTCTGAGTACTGCTATTTCTGTGAGTAATTAAGTCTTTTATCTCTGACCTAGGAGATATGTATCTTCTCCCAGAATCCATGAAATTGTCCCAGGTTGACTTACCTTACAAGTAAGTCAAAAATCACATATGCTTTATAGTTCTTGACAGTATTGACTACAATTGATTTTCATGGACACTCTAGATGATCTCACAAAAGAAAGACTATGGTCAGTTTATTCATTTTTAAACATGATTCCCATAATGAAATCTGATGATACTTCAGGTATACAGACTAGTTATTTTTTGATATATGCCAGTGAATACCTTGTCTTATTAAATATCAGAGAAATAAGCACAGATTTTCATGTGCATATACATGTGGGTGTATTGCTGCTTGAGGGTAAATTTCAGGTAAATTAAACAAAAGGATGATAGTTTTAATTTGGCATTTAGAAGCAATAGAGGTAATAATAATAGCTAACACTAACTGGGAGCTTGCTTTATATACTTGGTATTGTCCTAAATGCATTACTTGTATTAGCTCACTTATGAAACTCATATTTAAATGTAAGATACACATTTCAAAGTAATTGGATGAATCAGGTAAGAGGTTCATGGGAAATGAAGCTTTACCATTAAAATTGCTTTAGGAACTAAGTTTTATTCATATTTTTAATTTATATGTTCCACTGATACAACAAAATATGATGGTAATGATAGTGTCTGAATTGTCATAGATCAAGTCACATATATATGAACTTTATTTTTTGGAAATCTTTTGATTCTGGATTAAAATTTAAATGCATTTTAAGTTTATATTTGCAAAGTAAGTCTAGTGCTTATAATAGAGACATCATATAAACACTCTCAGAGGGTTTGGGGACTCTGATTGTGTTCCTTTTTATTAGAAACTTCAATTGTATCCTAAATGGCTGAAATTAAATGCAACTATTTGTCATTGACAAATTAATATTTAGATTTGGTTGGACACCATATTTCACCCACACATCAGTAGACATACTTTTTAAAGTAGAGTAAGGATTTTATACCCTGTAAGTTTCATAAGAATGATTTAGACAGTTCCTCTGGGAACAAGATTTTTGCCAACGTTATCTCACTGCATAGTTAGCAGATTGTTCCAAGTCCATGTGATATGTAGTTTCTAGTAGTTGTCACTGGTATTTTGTTTCTTTTTGCACTTAATATATTCATGAATAAAATTCTACTTGTTTCAGAGGATACACTAAGCCATCATAATGTAGATTTAACATGAACACTGGAAATATTTTTCTTAGATACTCTCTTTCTCAATGACTCAAAGCAAATAAACTTTGGTTAACTTTTGACTGCTTAATTTGATTTGAAACTGTAGCAATAAAAAGCCCCTCTTATTTCCGTAAGACATCACGGGACTTTCTCGAAGTTTTATTTATATCATTTATTTTTTTAATATTTCTATGTGCTGCATTTTTCAACAGTGATGAGAAAAACAGGATGCAAAGCATGTTATGCTAAGTACATATTATGAACCACCTACAATCAGGTAAAGCTGGTGAACAGTACAAATGTGATGAGATTGGTAGCACAATATAAAAGAAAATATAAGCCAAAAGTAGATATTATCAACTTTCCTGGTCCATATGGAATTTCAAAGTGAAATTGTTCAAAGCTTCTTTAAATAGAAGAGAATTACATTGGGCAACTTTTGCTAATATCATGGTCTGTAGTAGTTATGTGTATAATCATTTTGACCAAGTTTGAAAGTTTCAAGTAATTTGCAAGAAAAATGTTTATAAAATATTAAGCAGTATTTCTAGAACTTCAAAACAAATAGTCAACCTGGAGGTGAAAAAACAGTCAAATGAGATCTTTACTGAAATGAACATTTAAGTAAAGTGATTTGGTTGCTTAGTGCAGGAGTCTTTATTTAGTTTATCGCATTATTCAAGCCACTTTAAATTTATTTTCCAGTTAGCATAGGCTTAAAGATTATATAGTTCAATTAGTATGAATAGACTTACATACTTAAATAACTGGTCATGAAATTATGCCAATTTTGTTGTCCTAGTTTAATCAGATTTTTTTAAAATCCTCTGACATTAGAAGAAAACAAAACAAAACATTAAAGTGGGAAGGTCAGTTGATTTTATTATGCCATATTTCTTAATAGCGAAGGTAAACCTATCTCCCAAAATAGACAAAACAGCCTACTGGCAGTTGTTTAAAAAACTCAAGTTACAATTCAATATTAGATGGCTAATATTATAATTAGAAGACAATTAAATCTTAGTTTTACTGGATACGTCCCTTTGAAGAAGAGATTTTTAAAATCGCTTGGTAAATGCTGAGGTATTAGGAAGATATGATTATGGATGATCTGATGTCAGTACAGAGTTAAAAGAAAAAGGTACAAAACATTATGGTTAGATAAGTATGGAACAACTTAAATAGAGAAGGATGAAGTGAGTGGCAGGAACAATCTCAAGGATTACTGCTTGGCATGAAGATGCTAGTATTCAGCTAGCTTGCCAAATAAATTGACCAGAGAAAAAGAAAGTCAACAGATTAACTTCAGGAATTAAGCTTATTAATGGATTTCCATGCAGAAATGAATCCACACATCATGATAGGGAAAGGCTTTTCCAGCTGCTAGATTATACATTAAAATATTTCTGAGTAAACTGCAGATGGTATATAGACTTTTTTTTTCCTTTTTAAATGAATGTTCATTGACCTGAGGCAACGCTGTGCTATACGCCTTCATTTTGGGTTAATTTGTATTTGAACCAGAACAAATTCTTAGGTTTTATCACAAACTGAATATATTTGAATAGAGATTGTTCATTTTCACAGTCTTCTTTCCTTTTTCTTTTATTTGGAGAAAAATTTCACTGTTCCATCCATAATTTAAGAAAATGGAAAGAGGTAATTGGAATTGGAGGTAAATTATATTCTTTTGTGCAAAGTGTAATTATCGGAAGTTAGTTAAAAACACCTCAATTCCCTTTTAATTTTCATGCATAGAGCAGTTGTTTTGACAGATGGATGGACTTTATTTTTGTAACCGTCCGGGAAAAGACTGTGTAACACAGTCTAATCAGTGCTACATATTTGTAATGTTTGTTTTTGAAGCACTGTGTATTTGGCTCCTGTATCATTTTCAGAGGGGAGACATTTTCTTTCTAATTTATTTTTTCAGACTAATATCTCTATGTGTAATTCCTCTGAAATTACACATTTGATCTAAGAGCACTAGAAATCCTTAAACAAAAATAAGTGTAAATGGTTCGTCAGTGAGGATGATGAATCATTGTTCCTCAGGTGTGGCCCCAGGGCTTACTGGTTTATAACTGCCTTTACTTTTACTTCCAGGCTAAGTTAACAATTTATAATGCTGTAGGTCTGGAGTGCATTTCAGT
Organism: Mormoops blainvillei; assembly: GCA_004026545.1. Classification (NCBI taxonomy): domain Eukaryota; kingdom Metazoa; phylum Chordata; class Mammalia; order Chiroptera; family Mormoopidae; genus Mormoops; species Mormoops blainvillei. The sequence goes on along the minus strand of PVJD01011912.1, from coordinate 2,482 downwards.
AAAATAAAACATCAATGTGGTTGCCTGACTCTCGGGAAGCCAACTTGTTGCTAAGCTTGTCTGTGTATATCAACTTAAATTCCAAAAAGGATCAAGGTTTGAAAATGAATTCATTTTGAACTGATTACATTCTCTTTATTACGTTGTAAATCCGCCAGTGCTGAGCAAAGCAGTGCAGTCGTTTAATGCCAAAAGGTACATTACATTTCGAGGTTTAAGAATCGTCATGGTTCAAGAAAAGGTCAGGAACACTCTTCTTCTGTCTCCCCAGAACAGAAATGTGTGAAGTGTGTTTCCTCTTTTTGCCACGTTTCCTTCTTTTATAATGGAATGTCCAGGCTGCTTCCAAATAAAATGAATATCCTGTTTTGGAACACTCAGAAACCTTGGCAGCAATAAGCTGGAGAATGAAGGCAAATGAATGATAGGATTAATACTCTTTTATGTAGGTTTTCTGTTTAAAGAACAAATCCTTACTAACAATGTCTCTTTTAAGTTTGGGGGAGGGGGTTCTGTCTAGTTCTTTTAATTCACTGTTTCCTCCTCCATTATTGTTGGTGAATTTTCTCAAAGGTATTTTAACCAATTTTGAAAGTATTTAATTTAATTTCTTTGTTTCATTTCAGCCTTAACACACTATAAACCCAGGAAATTTCTACCCATTTTATTTGCATCAACCTCCACTTCAAAATAACATTGAGCTAGCCCCTGGGCATGGCAACAATACAACCTGCTGCCAACTGGGAGAGTTCAGTGGGGAAATGAAAGGGATCGTTCCAGGCCTTAGGCCAATAGGGTGGGTCCAGTTGCTTTGTAGCACAGATAGACTCTGTTATCAGCCTTCCCAGTGGTGAGAATGGTGTGAAACATTTGCCAGGTTTCACAGCTCTGGTTCTGACACTGATTTTTTTTTTTCCAGCTGCCCTGTGGAGGAATAGTTGTCATATTATAGAAGTTCTTCTTTGACAATTAGTAGAGAATGAATTAAAATTATGATAGTCAGTGTGGCTCTATTTCATAGTTTTCAAGAACCCTGAGAGGTTTTTTAATCATTAATTTTTGCCAATTAGTTATCCAATCTATAAGAGATAAGAACCCACCAATTCTATGATTTTAGAATTCAAAACAGTTACGGAAGTGACATGGGCCTTCATTTGTGGTCATAAATATCTGTATTTCTAAGGTATTTCTTTCCTTTTTTTTTTATTGTGAAGAATTACAGCCTATTCTTCCATTTCTAAGATGCACTTAGGTATTACTAATAGGATAAGAGAATCAAAATTGCATGAATTATCTTTCAAAGTATGGCAGACAAACTGAAATGCTGTTCTTTTGTAAAATAAACAAAACATCCATCTGGGACTACCACTATTATTTATTAGAATATTCATTTGCTTACCAATATATATGCAGCCAATTTCTTGGAATCAACATATGGTGATGGAACTAGTTATTTATAATCTTGAATCAGACCACAATCAGGGATGACTGTCTTTATATAAAAGCAGAGTGTGTGGCCACCTACATGTTTCCAAGAAAGCAATACAATAAAACAGTTTCCTGAAAATGAGTTTTTTTGCAAATGACTGAATTTTCTTAAAAGTACAAATAAATCCTTTGGGTAAGACCCGTGAATACTTCTTTTGTAAATGAGTTTATCAGCTGTTTCCCTCTCCACTTCTTTCCTCGGCCCCAGCATCCATGCCCCATCCTCTTGGGGAAAGAGGAGAAACTGTTACAGAATGGGACGTTTGTTGCTAAGAGTCTTAGAAGTTAAGTTAAATCAGTTTCACAGTTTTGCTTAAGATGTACCATGTTCAAAGTGAAACATGGCTGAGATCCATGTACACTTTATGCTAGGAAATTATTCTTCATAGCAACTTGAAAAATCAGTTGATTTCAGAGCTTAATTTTATGTTATAATGACTTACCAGACAAAAGTAAAAATCAGGACCTAAGTAGCAAAAAATAGCAGGAGAAATTAGATGTTCATTGTAGTTAGTCTCCTGAACTACTCAGCATATGTTAAGGAAACATGAGAGGCCATAACTTGAAATTTATATAATTCACTTTTGGGGATGATATATTTATAGGACAATCTCATGTTTTATCCTAGAAAAATCAGTAATGATGGGAAACAATATTTTGAATTTAAATATCAATTTTTCCAATCAGATTTGGTTGTCTGCCCCTCTTTTTAGGGGAAGAATAGAATTAAGACCAAAATGATTAACTGTAAACACAGAATAGAGACGTCACATGAAAATGTACTTAAATTATTGTAACACCTCAGTCATAAACTCCCACTGATTATGTAAGTCCAATGCATTCTGAGTTTTCACTTCGTAAGTCACAGAGAGTGACTTTGGGAGTGTTACCCACTTAGAGATGCCAGGACCAACCCAATCCTCTATTATGCCTCCCAACCTTGCTTGTACTGTCGTCTGCTTTTGATCTTTATCTGCACTTCTAGTCACATATC
>PVJD01011911.1:0-42969 GCA_004026545.1 Mormoops blainvillei | reverse complement strand
TTTCTCTCTCTCTCCCCCCTCCCCCCACCCCACCCTTCTTCTCTCTCTAAAATCAATAAACATATCCTTGGGTGAGGATTTTAAACAAAGGGTAGGATGAATTCTGTGAAAAGTGAATTCCAGATGGGAGACTGTATAAGAGAGAATACCTAACCATTTTCAATAAAAACAATGGCTCAAATATGTCCGGAACTTTGAAGTCTGAGAAGCATTTTTACATAAACATTCTCCCACAAGAACATTTCAAAATACCTAGAAATATCCTGCGAAGGAATTACTGTCTCCATTTAAAAGACGAGGAGGCCACTGCTCAAGAAGGGCCGAGTGATCTGCTGTTAGTCCCATAAATAAAACCTGGTAGTACGACTGGGTTTGAACTCGGTCTCCAGTTCCCAAGTTCAATGCTCATGTAGACTCAACACTGAGAACACACAAGCCGGCAGCTTATAAGAAACCGGGGCCCTGGTTGGGGTGGCTCAGTGGACTGAGCGTCAGCCTGAGAACCGAAGGGTCGCCGGTTCAATTCCCCAGTCGGGGCACATGCCTGGGTTGCGGGCCAGGTCCCCAGGAGAGGGCGCACAAAAGGTAACCACACATTGATGTTTCTCTCCCTCTCTTTCTCCCTCCCTTCCCCTCTGTCTAAAAATAAAATAAGTAAAATCTTAAAAAAAGAAAAAAGAAAAGAAAGAAAGAAAGAAAAGAAACGGGATAAAACCAGAGACCTTAAAAACCTGAGCAAATATCTTGAATTCCAAAAAGATGATTCTAGAATGATAACCAGTGAGCTCACTGTCAATCCCAAAGAACTCAGTAATACTTTGGCAAATAATTTGTGAGCAATGAGAAAGCAAGATGACCAAGTAATGCAAGGAAAGAACATTGTTCAGCACCTTGAACAGGTGAGGGGGCTCAGTGAACGTGAGGTCCGTCACTAGCACTGTTGGCACTGTTTTTATCACCAGGGATTAGCTGGGAACAAACCCATCCAAGCTAACTTTGTGTCTTTTTTAAATAGGGTTATTGGGAGAACAGATCAGGAAGATGCTAAGGATTTGATATCCCTGTATTTCATCCAGCCCTTTCAAAAAAAAAAATCACTATGCTATCAAAATGGTGGAGATTACCACTGGGGCAGTTTCTGACATTTAAAAAATCTTGCCTAAATTATAGTAATCAGTGAATGAAAGATGGAGTTCAAATACTGTCTTAGCTACTTAGAACCTGCGAGACATGAAACAACTTATTGAACTCTCTGTTCACTATGCCATCAGAAAAATAATTACAATAATAGCAACCATCTCAGAAGACTAGTGAGTGTTAATTAGAGAGACAGACAGTAAACGTTCGCTATTAATGTAATTGTGTTACTAATTTCAACCTATAGGGCAGTCCCTAGAGGTGCACTCTTGCATTCCACCATCATTTCTGACCACTGCAACATATTTATCAACAGCTTAGATGACGACAGCCACAACACAGAAAACCAGAGGACAGTGACAGCGGTTCACATGTAAAAGTCCTCAGAATGACCATCACAAGCTTCATGTTTACCACCAGTGGGACAAGGGGCTACACACTGAGCTCGGGCTGTGCACAGGCGTGTGGTGGCACCTGAAAGAACGCTCCGGGAGGCAGACTAGCTGGGCACGATGTTCAGCTCTGAGGGCCGTATTTTAGAGCTATACTGAGAAGCCTGGGGAATGCGGTGGCACAGGGGGTCTCCAAATGATGTCGGGTGGGAAGGGGTTGTGGAAAGTACGAATGTTTTGTTTGGTACAGTAAGTGGTTGTCACTGGTAGCCTTACACTGCTTTCCTGGCGTGACCCGAGCTAGCGGATCAAAATTAAAAGGGGCCAGATTTTGCCAAGAAAGACAGATAGATTAAGGAGGAGGAGTGGAAAGCAAAGGGAGGAAAGGAGAAGGAAGGGGAAAGGAGAGGGAGGGAGGAAGGAGGGGAAGGGAGGGAAGAAGGAGGGGAAAGGGAGGGAGGGAAAGGACCCAGGAGCTATCCAACAACGGCATGGTGTGCCTTGACCAGAAGTGGGCCCTCCATCGTAGGGAAAGTTCAAGAAGGAAAGTTCAGCTTGGTAACCAGCTGCCAGGGATGTTGTTGAAGAGAACGATGAACTAGATGATCTCAGGTCCACACTCAATTCTCAGAGGACTGCAATCCCACCCTCTCTGCCCCGCACAGAGGTCTCTTCCACACACTCCCTCCCCACCAAGGTAACTCTTAGGTTCCTACTCCCTTGAACACGGGCCCGAATTTGGCCTGTGAGATGCATATTCAGCAATGGAGCATTCAGCTGGCTGAACTGGCGACGCTGTCTAAAGATTTCCACCCTGCAGCCAGTGGCCCTCTGGAATCCTAAACAAACTGTCGACAGCGACAGCGTCTGAGTCTGGGCTGCACGCAGCCTGCGCTGGGGACCTCAGCCACACAGGCCAAATGCTGCATCACCACCTCCCCACACCCACCTACCATCACCATAGCAACCACTGGGACTGACTACCTCTCAAGACATTTCAATTCAGGCAGAGGGAAGCCCAGTTTTTCCTGCAGTTTCCCAAAGTAGTGAGCCCTACGGGTGTGCAGGCCAGAGGGACCATTTCTCCTGTCCTTCCCCAACAGGCTGCCCTGGGGCCACTTTGAGACATACCCTGTCATCGAGAACTTGACCTTGGCATCCTCTTACTCTAACAAAAAGACAAAAACAAACCAAAAACCCAGGAGCGAGAACCACTGGAGATTTTCATTATTTTTAGAAGCATGATCACTTCGCAACCTAAATGTCCCATTCTTCTCCGCCCCACCAAAAGCCCAGGGAAATAAATACAGTATTGAGGACTCCAGTGTTTGGCTCTGATACAGTGTGAGGATATAATAATAATAATATTTTCTATTTATGTAGAAACAAAGCTTGCCTTCCAAGGAGTTCAGATTGTCTGGCTAACGTTAAAGGCACAGGTCCCCTCCCACCGGGTCACTCTGCCTCTCAGCGCACACTGCCCCAGGGTGACTGTTCTCTGCTCTTTGACAAAAGTCTAGAAGCAGAACGAACTTTACTTAGGGAACCTAAGGCAGAAATAACACTTCTGTGCATGGCGGCAGGGTCCCTGCCCATCACAGCCTGCTAGAAAGATGGCACTCATTTCTGACAAGGGAAGGGAATGGGTCAGCTCCTCAAGCAAATGCCAGCAGAGAGCTCCTTCCTTGCATTTGACCCCGGGGAAGCATTTCCTTCTAGAAACTCTTCCTTCATTTCCCTGCTACGGGTCTCCGCTCATCTGCCTCCCCTCTGCCTGCTGCCCCTCAGCCTCGCTCCCGGGTGGCCCATCATTTCCATCACTGTTTAGTGAAGGGTCCTCTGGGGTCTCTCCTTGGCCTCTTCTCTCTCTGCCCCTCTCCTGGGGCAGTCTGACCGGGGTCTATGATTCCAACCACCAACCGCACCACAGACGCCCACACGGGCTCCCGTGCCTTTCCACACAGCTGCACACCCACTGGTCCGAAAGCCATATCCCACCCGGGGAACACGGGCTCCTCGTGCCCCCACTCCAGACTGCTCCCCACCCAGTGTGTTCTCTCCCGGGGAAGGGGCTCCGTCCACCAAGCCTGAGATTCATCTTTGAGTCTTCCTTCCCCTTCATCCCCCAGCTGAAAGACCCTTGAATTATATCTGTCCCCTCCTCTCCGGTCTCGCTGACGCAAACCAGGTTCATACCTTCTAGGCAATGAGATGTGCAAAGGAGGGCCCCCTAGTTGGCCCTCAGGATCCAGTCTTCCCCAACCCCCGCCGGCCGCGGTCTCTGACCATCACCCCACCCACATGTGCACCACAACAAGAATCCGACCCCTACAAGCCGGGAGGCCTCTCTGGCCAGGATATCTACCACCCGCTTGCTTTAAACCCTCTATTGCTTTGTCATCAAATCCAAACGTGTTACCATTGGTGCCCAAGACCCTGACGCTCCCGCCTGCCTGTTCAGCTACATCCGGAACCACCCGCCCTCGTGCTCCCTACACTCCAGCCCGGCACACGACATACACACCACTCTCCAAATGCAGCACGTCTGCGCCGGCCGCGGGGCCTCTGTCCGCATTCCTTCCCTGTGGCTGTCTTCCCCAGCCCCACCACGGGGCCGAGAGACCCCTTCTGAATGAGTCCCCGCTCAGGCAACAGGGAAAGTGGCTCCTTCCCTGGCTCCTGCAAGGGATCGCGATGCCTCCTGCTTCGTACTCCCTGGGCACCTGGCACTGTCTTCCCCAGGAGCCCTATCACCCTGACTGCAATGGCTAGATTCCGGCCTCATTGCTCAAGATACTCTGAGTCCCACAGGAAGGAGCTGTGTCTTCCATCTTTGTGTCCCCTGAACTTTTTCCCCATTGACTAATAAGCACGTAAAAACACCTGCCAACACGCTGCTCTGCCGTCTCCTCTGAGGGCATTCCAGATGGTCAGGATCCCTCACACAGCACGGCACCTCCACTGAGCACATTATTTACATGGGGAGTGAAGTCAAGAGAGCACATGTACTGTCCCTGTCTTTTCTCTGGACGCCTTATTTCCATGAATGCAAATTAAGATCACTTTAGTTAAACCATAAAAACACCGGTCTTTTCCCATCTGCATTGCTGGAAAGCCGTAGCTCTGCCACCTGGCTCTCAACATATTCAATTATGAAACCCTAATTCAGGACTTTCCATTTTATCAGTTATTTGGGGCTATGGATCCCCTTAGAGGGTGTCCCCCCTCCAACACCGCCAGAAGACACAAGTCCAGCCCCACAGGGCTCCGCTTATCCACAGCTCCTTCTGCCGACCCCCTTGCTCCAGCAACTATGATGGGAACCCAAGGGTAATTCCCGTCTTCCCCTCTTTGGACAGTTCACTCCCTATAAGTTTCCAGGCAGTTCTAAAATTGAGACAGTTTCATTTGTAATGAAAAGAGGTACGCGAATCTGGAAGCAGCCTGGAGGCGAGCCGCTGCTCACCACCCCTGACCCACGGGGATCTGTGGCATGAGCGTGGCCTCCTCTCGCTCTTACCGGTTCCTCATTCCAGAGAGAAGAATCCCAGAGCAGAAGCAAATAGCCCCAGCTCCCCTCCCTTCAGCCCTTCTTCCTCCCTCCTCTCTCTGACCCCTCAGTGACCCCTGCACTCCTATTCAAATCTATTCTCTTCTGCTCCTTTCTTGAAGCCTCCAGAGCACTGCCTGACGATCGGTTGTGCTGTTTCTCCGAGCGACCTCAGGGAAAGCCTTACCAGCCAGCGAGGGCAGCGGCCCGCGCTGCCAGCTCTTTCTGCGGGGCCTCACCCCACTTCTTCACTGCCTGTGCCTGGCTGTGAGCTATCACAGGGCTGGGGTTGTCTGTCTTTCTTTGGACCTCCGTCTCTTCCTTCATAAATGAGGTCTGGCCTTTCAGCTCTCAGACTTGGAATCCTCTTTCTGTCTGTCTCCCACAAACACGCCTTTCCTTCCCAGAGCACTGCGGTTTGGGTCCTTGGGAAAAATGCTGCCTGTACCCAGTTACCTGGGAATGTGCCTTATGCTCTGTGCCACATAGGACACAATAAAAATGTCCTCTTTCCATTATCTAGGCTGAGGGAGGGAGAAAGAGACTTAGCCAATTTACCATGATGGATAAAACCCAAGTAATTTATTGTATATTTGACTTTGGGAGGCAGTTAGAGGCACATTCAGAGACATACAACTGTCTCTGCCCATCTGGAAGCCATCCCAACCCTCCCATCCTGGCCTTCGTCCCAGCCTGGGGTCTGACCACAGTGCAAGGAGGCCCTGGGCTGTGCAGATAACCACACGTGGATAGGGTGGCGTGAACCGTGTCATTATTTATAGCATTCAATTCAACGGCCACGTAAGGAGCACAACCACGTGCAAGAAACTGCGTGGCCAAAGAAGCCCAAGGGCCATGCAGAGGAAGACTGATTGTCCCCTGAGCTCAGAGTCCAGGAGGAGGCAGGGCCTACTCACAATGAGCCGCGAGGCGTCTGAAAGAGCCAGGAAAACAGACGGGAGGGCGCACCTCATCCTAACCGGCGGACCCGGGGAGGCCTCTGATCGAGCCGACACGGTGTCGGTGGGCAGGTCCCCGTCACAACTAATAGCTCAGATGTGAGCCTTGCCTGAAATTGTCCTTGAAAGTCAGTGAATCAACAGATAGCGAGCTCTGCTCCACGCCTGGACCTGCGTGGGATGTTATGGGCTATAAAAAATATTTTAGACAGTTTTGACTTCCATGCATAAAGTAATTAGTGAGCAAGGCAGTGTTATATTCTGATATAATAAAGGGCTCAGTGCATGGCACTGACTATAAGAATGAGATCAGACTACAATAAGGTGCTAATTGCATGGCAAAGGCAATGGGTAAGAACTCCTCCACGAACACTGTCATTTACTTCCACTGTAGTTCCACTGCTGTCGATGACAATGGCCCAGCTCGCCATGGGCGCAAACACGTCCTCCAGGTCTTTAGGCCCATGTGACAATAGGACAAGGAACTGGAGGCCTGGTCCTGGGGTCACCTGGTGTGCATCACAGGCAGGCGACGTCCCCTCCCAGGGCCTCTGGAGAGAAGCCGGACTCAAGCATCTCCAAAGTCCCTTCCAATTTGAATGAAGTGTGGTTCTGCAGGCAGAAGCTCCAGCCGCCATCCTGGAGGGAGGCTCTCAGAGCAGAGAGACTGGGGGTGCTCAGGGATGAATGAGAGAGGACGACAAAAGGGAGCGCAGACAAAGGCAGGTCGTGAGCAGGGGCGTGCAAGTCAGGGTCATGAAGGCGTGTTTAAGAGGACAGGTGAGTGGGTGGGGACAGCATCGCCAACTGAGGAAGGCTTCCGAGGCCATGCAGAAGAGGTCAGACCTGAGACAGCCACAGGACACAGGTGGCATTCCAGGGCTGTGTCCTGCTGTGGAAGGGGCTTTAGGGAGATGTACATGGCAGTCAACAGGCTGAAACCAGGAGGAAAATGAAGACAGGGAGCCAACCAACGAGCCATTAAATCATCCAGGTTACTGAGATGATGAGGCTGTGAGCTGGTGGCCAGGAGGATGACACTGAGGGGAAGCCCAGTCGCTTATTTTAAAAGGACAGACAGGACTTGGGAAACTCAGGTATGAGTCTGGTACCTACCTCACCACTTCTGACCCCAGGCTAACACCGACCCCGAACCCCTGAGTCTGAAACAGCCCCACACCTATCCCCACAGCGGGTCATGCCCAAGGGACGGGAAGTCAGCATGAGGAAGCAGCGTGGGACTACTGAGTGTGCCCTGGCCCCGCAGCCTCCTTGTGTGGAGAAGAGGGTGTCGGGAACACGGTATTTCCCACAGCAGCTGGCACAGCGCTTGTCCCTGAATGGGTGCAGTGACAGCTACCAACTCAGAGCCCCCCTCCTACTCTGAACCCCAAATAATCCCTCATGGAACTTCAGAAAACTTGGAAGTCATCAAACATAGAAGAGAGAAGGTCTGTGAAAAAGAAGGGGACCATCTGAGAGAGGAAACAGACGGCACAGCCCTGTGGGGGCGGATGTGGGGAGATGGGAAGCTGGGAGGGAAGCGAGGTGATACAGGCCTTGCAGCACCTACAGAGTTATAGGTCAGCAGTTTGCCGAGTGCCCAAACTTACCCTCCTCACCTCCGCGAGGCAGACGGAGGGCACTGCCTGCATTCAGACTGGAGGGAAAGAAGCAGTTGGCAAAAGCCCGAGCCTCTTCACTCCCAGGCCAGCGCGCTCCCTGCCAGGCCTCCCTCCGCCCTCCTCGGGGATGGCACTACCTGGCAGCCTTCCCAGTTGGCCCGAGACAGCTTTAAACTTGATGACTTGGCATGCATCCCCTTTCAAAACCAGCTTTGCATCCACTGGCCTGTACTCTCCGTGGGCCGAACTGTCAAAGGCCGGCCTGCTGCTTCCCCCGCACTCGCACGGCTCCCTCGGAGCCGGCGGTCCCCTACCACACAGGTGGCCATTCCAGCTTTCCAGGTGGATAGATGTTCACAGTTCACAGCCTCTCCTGCATCCCCACCACCACCCATCCCCCTACACCAGCAGGTGGCCACCCTGGAATGGTATTTGGTGATTTCATCTGCGCATCAATGCAGTGCATAGCCACATCAGAGGGGACCGGGGTAAAATACACCTGAAGAAAACAGCAAAGAAAGAAAACTGGACTGGGGTGGCAGCGGAGGGCGGGGGGGAGGTTGTCCCTAAAGTAGTCTTTGACCAAGAAACAAAAATCCATCTCTCCTGGAGACTGGGAGACAGGGCAGGGATCTTGAAACCTATAAGGGAAAAGGAAGGAAAGTGATAGTAAAGATGTCTCCCGGGATCAAGTGGGCAGGCTCCGGCTTGCTTGTCCCTCCTCTCCTTCCTGTTCAGTCAGGAGAAATTCTATCCGGAGGCTTCTAGAGTTCCTGCCTCCTGCCCCACTGGAGCCAGAGCCGGCGTGGAGCCTGGAGCAGTCCCAGGGCACCCTCACTGCACCAGGCCTGTGGGAGGCAGGGAGGAGTGGGCGGGCCCAGGGGTGGGCTTCCCAGCCCAGCTCTGCAGACACCCACAGCCAGCCCTACAGGAAACCCAGAGCCCAACGTGGGCATCCCTGAGAGGGCTCTGAACCCTAAAACCTAAAATGCCAAAGATTATAAAATACTCTGATATGTTTCTTATTGAGCTATTTCAGATATTCGGAAAATAACATAAGACACAATGTAGACAGTTGTGCACAGTCCCATATTTAATGCGGTGGCCATTTTCTTCAAATCAGGTCTTAAAAGATAAGAACGTTTCAGGTACAGCCTGGCCTCCGCCCCAACTCCTTTTCTCCCCCACCTTCCTAGAGTAAACACTATCCTGGGGTTGGTGGTATCAGTTGCTACTTGCCCAATATAGTTAGGTGTTTTTCTAGCTCCAATGTCTTCATCAGGGTCTATGAACCACCTGCATCAGAATTATTGGGGTGCCTAATTAGCATGCAGGCTTCTGACCCTCTCAGGATAAGGTCAAAATTCTGCTTCTTCAACAAGAACCTTAGATGATTATAATCCGCACTCGAGCCACTGTTCTGGCTTAGGACTTTCAGCCTTTTTAAAGTGCAAAACAAGCAGCAACAATGACCAAAATGAACCACTTAACCCTGGGAAGGGTAACGGTTTAAACTGCTATCTGTCACTTACTGCCCTGTGTGAATGACAGATTGGAAGTGGGCTCTGCGCTCTCTGCAATGGCCACGAGACCTGGCTTAGCTGCTGCCTCCCCATCACTTCCGCGGCTCACTCACAATAAAGCAACAGACACTTAGCGTCTCCACGGGGGAGGAGGGAGAGGAGAGAGAGAAAGGCCCTCTGTCTGTATCTAACTGTCCCGTTTGCATTGGGCCACGCTGCACTGTCTGCAGCATGTCTCCAACACCCTACAGGTGGCAACGGAGTTACAACGGGTGCTCTAACTGGATATTTACATTTTTGTTGCCATCCTGATTTAGAAGCTATATGCATTCCTCTATATAGCAGTTTTACTGAGTTGGTTTACAATCACAGAATTCTCCCATTGAAAGAATACAATTCAGTGGTTTTTAGGATATTCACAGGTTTGCCCAACCATCGCCACCATCGACTTCCAGGACATTTTCTTCCCACCAAAGAGAAATCTCATATCAGTCACTCCCCAACCCTCCCCCGCGGGCTTAGTAACCACTATCGTCTTTCTGTTTCTATGGATTTGCCAACTGTGAACTTTTCATATAAGTGGAATCAATACAATGTGTGGCCTTTCGTGAAAGACTTGTTTCACTTATCAGAATGTTTGCATGGTTCACTTATGTTGTAGTGTGAATCAGTACTTCATTCCTTTTTATTGCCAAATAGTAACCCATTGTATAAGAAATCACAATTTGTTCATTCATTCATAGTTAATGGACACACTTCAGTAGTTACTTTTTTTTTCTTTTTTTTTTTTTTTGCTATTATGGATAATGTTGTTATGGGCATTCACAGACACGTTTTTGTAAGGGCATATGTTTTCATTTCTCTTAACTGTATACCTAGACATGAAATAGCTGGGTCGCATAGTTAACTCCACATTTAATATTTGAGGAAGTGACACACTATTCTCCAAAGTGGTTGCATCATTTTACGTTCCCGTGAGCAATGTTGATTTCTCCAGATCCCTATCCTACCCCTGTTGTCGTCTGTCTCCCTCATACAACCATCCCGGGGGTGCAAAGAGGTATCTCACGGTTTTTTGATTGGCATCCCTTCCTGTGCTCACTGGCCATTCACATACCCACTGTGTGAAGATGGAACCCTACTGGACAGCGCTTCTCAAAGTGCGGCCCACTCCCTGCACACACGGGCGCACGCCAGCAGCCTCACCGCCACCAAAGATCTTATCAGAAAAGCAAATTCTCAGGCCCTACCCCAGTCAGAAATTCTCAAGAGTGGGGCCCAGAAATCTGTCTAACGAGATCTCCGAGGGACTCTTACACGGGCTGAAGTGTGAGAATCGGTGCTAGAGAATAATGTTTCTCGCAGGCGTCCACGGTGTTTTACCAAGTGATACTTGACAGAAAAATGTCTTCGTCATAAAAGTTTTTTCAGGGCTACCTGAAAAAACCCTTCCTTCAGGACTTCTCAGGTCCTCGAATACGTATGTCTATAGGCGTTATAAATATCCAAAAAGGGTGGGTACAGCGTGCAGCATTCCCTAAAATTACATAAGCGTCACACCCCTTTTTACAGAGCACCTGGCAGGACTGGTGTCCCACGGGAGTTCTGTCGTGGACACTGAAAGGGTGTGCCACTATTTATCTTATCGAATCACGTCTGTTGAGAGTGATGCCCTTTACATTAGGTCTTTACAATGGTTGTGATTCGGTTGCCAACTGTTTGAAAAAAACCTGCCATAGGCATTTACTATCTCACACAGCGGGCCAGGGATCTGAGAGCGGCTTCGCTGCATCGTTCTTGCTCAAAATCTGGCTGTCAGGATGTCGGCGAGGGCCGCAGTTGCCTGAAGACTCGACTAGCCTGGATTTCCGAGGTGTCTCACTCACAGGCCTTGGCAGGAGTGCCCAGTTGCTCACCATGTGGCTTTCCACGGGGCTCACTGAGAGTGTTCTCATGACATGGCAGTTGGTTCTCCTCATAGCAAGTGATCTGAGAGAACAAGGCACAAGTGGCCAAGTCTTTTACGACTGAGGCTCGAAAGTCACAGCTTCGCTTTTGCCGTGTTCTCTTAGTCACACAGACCAGCCTGGACACGGGTGGGAGAAGACTACACAAGGACGTGAAGACCGGGACGTGAGGCTCACTCTGCTAGCAAGTGACTGTCCAGCACTTTGACCCCAGCAGTGTGGCTCCAGAGTCCAGGTCGCTGTGTCCTGTGGCTCTCTGATATTTCTTTAAGGACAGATAACTCAAAAAGACCAGCCTTTGCAGGTTGGAACTCAGCATGTTTCTCTGCTTGGTGTTAGTAGGTCCACACGCGTCTGCAGCTGCTGCTAAGCACTGCAGCTTGCCCAGAACACAGGACAGGAACCATTCATTAGCTAATTAGGCTGTTCTTGATTAACTAATCTGGGAGATGAGCATCAATTTGCATCTGCTTGTGTTCCCTACTATCCTGCCATTACCACGCCATAAGTCATGCCCCCCTCTCTCTCCCTTCCTCTCACCGTCTACCTACCTAATCGGGAGACTCTAGCACATCTGGCCCCTCAAACTCTGTTCCTTAGAAATTCTCTCCAAAAGTGTATCTTTAACTGCCATTATTATGGCCATAGAATGTTGAGTGCAAAGCCTCAGTTCCTTTCAGAATGGAAAGTACAAGATCTTTGCCTAAAAACACGTTAAATCTGAGGAGCCTATAGACCTTAAAAACATCCTTGAAACAGCTGCCTGCCTTCCTAAACTCTCCCCCCTTTCATATCCACCATTCACTCACTGGCTTGCTCAACAGTCATCAGACGCTGCCGGATGACGCCTGAGTGCTAGGCACACAGGCATAAACTACCATTACAAAACCACATAATGGACCATCTGCCTTAGAGTGTGGTGACTCTGGCTGTGAACGCAGGGGAAATCAGATGTGGATGCAGGAAATTCCTGATGCAGAGACACTTAATCAAAGACCTCTGCTGTTTGCTGTCCTGCATGCAAGGTGAGGGGATTCAGAGGTTCAAACTGACAGTTAAAACAATAGTCCCGGGGTCATAAAGTACAGTGTGGGGAAGACGGTTGATCACACTGCAGTAACTATGTGTGGTGCCAGATGGGTGGGTGCTGGAATAATCCAGGGGATCGCTTTATAAGTCACATAAATGTCTAATGATTATGCTGTGTACCTGAAACGAGCATCATAATGTATGTTGACTGTAACTGAAAACTTTTTTAAAGATCCAGCTCGACAAAGTGTACAGAAAACATGGTTATGCTGATGTGGATTTTGCAAACACCCTCTACCTCCCTCGTTATACACAGGTTCTAACTGCGCGTTGTGTCACCACCACGTGACAGGATGTCACACCCAAACAGTAGGTGTTCCTTGAGTATCTGTTGATGGTCTGATAAAGCGGATAGAGACCAAACAGGGACTGACTAGGGGACATTTTTATTTGTTGTAAGACTGAGGACCTGAAGTCAGACACCCTGGTTTCTAATTTCACCTCTGTCCCATTTTAACGTAAGGTCTCAGGTCAAATAACATAGCTCCATCATTACACTGCTTCTCACATATGGCAACTGAGAGCAAAGTCTAAACTCTCAGTCTATCTTCTATGGCAAAAAGGAGTATGAACAGGTTTATCCTTTAAGTAATGTAATGGTTTTATATCTAATACTTGGAAGTTCATCCTCCAGAGGAAGAATCTCTATTAACTAAAAAAAAAAAAAAAAAAGAAAGGGTGTATTCAATTTGTCAGGTTGGTTTTACTCTGCTCAAGGCCTTGTTAGTGGAATTCAGACATTCATTGTAGGATGCATGGGATTGGGGGCTCGTGTTAAAAGGACCATTAGAGAAAGGGGAAGGAGGCTAGGAAGGACATTCTTCCTTCCATGAAGGTGCTGCTTAGACAAAGATTGCATCAACCTGTCATTCCTCCATTTGGCTTTTAAGAACATCCTTGAAATATTCTGCCTGCCTTCTTAAATTCTTTCTCCTTTCATATCTGCCATTCATTAATTCGTTCATTAGCTTGGTTTTGCAACAATATTTGCTACTGAGTGCCAGGCACACGAGGTGGTCAAATAAAAATAAGCTATAAGCCCTGTCCTCAAGCTCCCAGCAAGCAACCCGTCTAGTAGAGGAGACACTGTTGGCAACTGGGGCAGCGAAGTTCAGAGGGAGCCTGGGCGGGTGGAGGGACGTGAGGAATCAGCCAAAGGGACGGCGAGGCAAAAGAACATGTGCGAAAGGAAGGAGGCATGAAACAGCACAAAATTCAAAGAGCCCCAAGGCGTCCAGCGCCCTTAGTGGGCAGGCTACGTGTGGTCAAGTCAGGAAGGACCCTGAATAGCTCTCGCACTCCGCTGCGAACAAAAGCCCACTACAGGAGGGCTTTGAGTGAAGTATTTTGTAATCCTATTGCATTTTGAACAACCATCTTGTCATCTCCCTCAAGATCTTTTTTTGAAAATTCAACAGAAGCCTTTTCAGATTAACATGGTATTGCTGAACGCATTTCACTTTGTGGATTCACAGGATTTTGCAGCTCACTTTGCTTTATATTGTGTGACATCCTCCCCTTCCCCAATTGAATGTCTTTTCTCATAGTCTCCATGGCAACCCCTTACCCATCTTCGATACCCTGATAAAACAAACATCATTTCCCCCCAAACACAGTCACCTTCTCTCCTTCCTCCATGCTCCCAGGACACTGATGCATTCCAACTGCTTCTTCCAAGTCTCTGTCTTCCATTAGACCGGAGACCCATGAAGGCAGGGACTTGCATTCTAATTTACATACATGTTCCTGCCCATTTACTCAGCAGCGTGTTACTGGACACCTGCTCTGCGGCGGGCATTGTACTGGACGCTGGTTTTCAAAACAGCAACGAAGGCACATTTTCTCATGCAGTCCTTGTAAATATGTGTGTAATGTGTATGTATGTGTATCTGTGTATGAAAACTAGAGCATAAGTTCCACAAAGTCAGTATCTTTTTCAGGACTCTGAACATAAAAAATTACAAACAACTGATTTAAAAAAAAAGAAAAAACTTACTGGCTGAGTTATTTGCGATTACACCACATGACAAAGCAGGAAAAGTTAAAATGTTTTCAAGTACCAGGAACCCAATACCTAAAAATCTGAAATGTTGAGCTGGTAAAGTGAGAACCAAGTGGATAATGCCCAGAAACCCACAGTTATTTTTATCACATACGAAATCCTCCAATGCCTTCTACATGACCTGCAGACCACGCGGAATGGGACTTTCTGGCGCCTTTTCATTCATTCATCACATGTTTATTAGTGCCTGCTTCCAGGCTGCTCTGCTGGTGGTTCTGAGGATAACAGCAGCTGCCATCTTTTTCTGTGGTTTTAATACTTTTCAATCACCATGTTAACTGCTTTGCACATATTAATTCAAAAATCCTCAAACTAACCCTATGAAGTAGGCTGCCTCTTAGTTGAGTAAATTTCTTAACCTCTCTGTGCCTCGATGTATTCACCTACAAAATGGCAATAATAATATATACTATTGGGCTACTGAGGAATTAGATGACTTTACACACAAAGTGAACTCAGAGAGCAGTGCCTGACGTATACCATACTTTCAAATTTTAGCTAAGTATTACCGCTACCACCATCTCAATTTGAACAGGAGAAAACAGAGGCTCAGGGAGGTGAGAGAAATTGCCCCAACTCCTGTCTCAGGCAGGCAGACTGAGCACACTCTGTGGCCTCTTCTTCCCTCAAATGCTTGGAACTCACTCTCCACATACAAATAAAACAACCACTCCAGGAACAAGAAGGAGACAAACCACTGGTAGGCTAGAGATTGTGGCGAATGCCCTCGGGACAGAGAGTGGCTGCAATCTCATTTTTAAAAGGAAACCACAGGTCCCGGCCCCAGACGAGGGTGTGTGACCGCCATGAATGTGGGCTGGCACCAGGAGTGCTCCTGCCTGCAGGTAGCTGTACGCCAGGGTTCAGAGAGATCCGGGGTGACCAACGGGGTGGCAATTTCAGCACAGTAGTGGAAAGATCAAGCACACCCTTCACTTACTCTCCTCCCCACTCCCCTACCTCCTCGCACTGGGCAGCAATGAAAGACGGTCTGCCTATAAGATGCAGCGAGGGGCTTGGGCACTGGGTGAGAAGGTGGGCAATGCCCTTTGTGCCTTTGTATGCCTGCGAGGAACAGGCAACTGACAATCAAAATGACCCCTCCACCAGCTGGTCGCATCCCTCCTGCGCTCTCACCGGACTATTAGCCTCAGAGCCTAATGTCCCTTTAAGCTGTTGGCACAAGCAGATATGACAGATGATGTTACAATCAAGAATCACCAAATGCTTGAGGAAATTCAATACCATAGAGAGGAAACAAACTCAACAAGCAAAGAGCTCACAGTCAACAAAAATGAACACATGTAATTACTAGCTGAGGGGAAAGTGTGAGAATATTGCAAGCATTTAGAAAAATTAGCTAGAGGTGGCGCAAATGAAAATTTCAATAACTGAAGAATTTAAAAGTGACTGAATAGAAAAAATGGCAAAAACGCCAGCAGAATTAGGAAGCTAGAAAATGAAACTGAGCAATGTTTCCAGGAATCAGCATAGGGCAACAAAAAGGTTTTTCAAAAGCAAAGTTAAAAGACATAAAGGATATAAAAGGGTATATAGAAAAGTCCCAGCATCATATATAATGAATGCTAGAAATAAAGAATGCATAAAATGGAGAGAAAGCAATATTTTTTTAAAAGGAGAAAGCAATTTGAAGGGAAGGAAAAACAATAAAAAAATACTTCCCAGAACTGAACTAAATAAAAGGTATGAATCTTTAGATTGAAAGGAACTCTCCAAAACTGGCATAGAATTTCTTTAAAAATAAGTAAAAACTATCATATAACATACATATTAGTAAAATTTTACAACAGCAAAAGTAAAGGGAAAATGCTAATTGTCTATAAAGAAACACTCAGGTTGACATGAGAATTGTCGTCACCCACAAAAGATAAAAGATAGTAATAGCAGTATAGTTAAAAATCATTAAAAATTGAAAAATAATCATGTGTGTGTATTGAAATGGTATTGAACTCCCTTATAAAGATGAAATTTTGATTGCATTTTGTTCAAAACCAGCTAAAAATCTCTTTAGTAGTTACTCTTAAACATTTAACAGACATTTATGCTGACATGACATAAAGATGCCTAACTTTTACAACTTCTTGAACGATTGCCTTTTTACCCGAAACAGTCATCACTGACCCCTTTAATTCTTTCACTTTAATGTTTTTTGTAAAAAACTGTTACGTTCACTTTCTTTTGTTTGGCATGTGTCTAGCACCGTTTACCATCCTTTCTATTTTCAATTTTCCATTACCATTTTTATTTAGTTAAATCTTTTAAACATAAAAGTTAAAAATTAACTAAAATCACAGGGTCTCTATCTTTTAAAAAGTAGGCTTCATCTGTTTACATTTGTTCTCACCACTATTAAGTTAGGAATTAATTCTACATTCACATTATCTGTTTGTCTTACTATTTGTTTCTTTTCTCTCCGTTGTGGTAGACTTTCTGAACTTTCTTTGCTACCTTTTTTCTTTACTGGTTCTCTTTGCCTGCAGCTTCTATTTCCGCATGGAGAACACCGGACTTTGTTGGCTGCGATGAAGAATTATGTGTCCTTCACAGTTCCGCAGGTTTCCATTGCACAGGATTCTTCATGTGGCAAAAACTTTGCTTACAAATATCACCATATTGCACCAAAATTATGTGCATATTATCACTCCAAAAATAAGTTTATTGTTAATGGTAAACTTTTAAACTGAATTTTCAATAGCATTCACAGCACTTTCAATGTTTCACCTTCTAACAGAATAAACTTCCAAAACCTTGGAGTTTATAACTTAAATGAAAATATTGAGCTATTCCTGAAATTATTTTACTCTTTACTTACTTTATAAAAGGTATTCACCATAACACTATAACAAACACCCGTT
This sequence comes from Mormoops blainvillei, assembly GCA_004026545.1. NCBI lineage: Eukaryota > Metazoa > Chordata > Mammalia > Chiroptera > Mormoopidae > Mormoops > Mormoops blainvillei. Next base: position 25,789 of record PVJD01011911.1, on the reverse strand, counting down.
GTAATGGTGAAACTTTTAAAAATTCCTTTAATATGAGGAAAATATAAGAGCCTCTATTACTGTCATTTTTCAACATTTTCCTACAAGTTCTAGCTAGTGCAATAAGATAAGAAAAAGTATACATAATGCATAAATTGTAAAGAAGAAATACAATAGTTTTTGCAGTTGATGTAATTTTCTACATAGATAAGAGTATCTACAGATAAACAATTTTATTTAATGAAAGGGTCTGACATGATTGTTGGATATAATATCAACAAAAAAAACAGTAATATTCCTATACACTAACAATCTTCAATTAGAAATGCAAAAGAAAGTCATTCATTCAGGAGAGCAATAAAATTATAAGGAACAAAATTATATAGAAATAACCCTACTAAAAGATGTACATGTCCTAAATGGAGAAATCTCTCAAAACTCGTATAAGACCTAAAATATATCCCAAATTAATGAAGAGGTAGTGTTAAGCTCAATATTGTAAAATGTCAATTCTTTCCAAATTAGTTAATAAATACACCACATTTCCAAACAAAAACCTTAAAATGTTGACAAGTTAATTCTAAACACGTATGAAACCATAATGCCCGAGATTAGCCAATTTTAAAGACAAATGGAGAGATGATTTGCACTATCAGTTATCAAAAGCATTTTAAAATACAGTCCTTAATGGGCTAGACAAATTATAACCAATGGGATAGAACCGAGAGCCTAAAAACAAAGCAGCCATATATGGGATCTTGGCCTGCGAACAGAGGTGGCATCACAACTCAACAGCAAGAGATGTACTGTTCACTAAATGGAGTTGGGAACCTACGGAAAAACATAGGTGTATTCATACCTCACATAATACACAAAAGTAAATTCAAGAAGGATTAGGACCTAACTATGAAAAACATAATTTTAAAATTGCACTAGAAAATACAGAAATATCTTTATGACCTTTGGGTCAGGTCATCATGGAACTCTTGCATTTGACTCATCCACTTGCCTCTCTTGCCCGACTGCCTAAAAGACAAGGAACTCTGTTCAGGTTAATAAAGCTACTTTTTCTTGTCTGGTCTCCAAAAATCAGGGCATATTCTGGAGTTGCCCCTCGCCCATGAAATAACCAATTTTCCCTACAAAATAACTAAAACTGAGAAGGTCTGTACCAGTTAGGTATCTGTCCTATGTCCCATGCACACAAGTATTTAATAACAGTTTTCAAAGACAAGGAAGAGCTATAAGTAAATAGTGACCAGGCGTGCCCCGTCCCCAGTGAAGGGAGTAATAAGGAAACCAAGTTAGTGCACCAGCAGGGAGGATCTAGGTTAAGATTCTGGGTTCAGTTACAAATGCCCCTGACTAGGAAGGTTTAACATCCTGCAAAGTAAAGGAAGGGAGGCAACAGGTCCCCTTTCCTCAAATGCTTTGAAACATCAAATTAGCCATCGATCTCGGGGAGGGCCAAGGGCTTGTGTAAAGGGGATAAACTCCAACTCATTGACTAACCTGACCAAAAACAGAACCGCCGATCCAGAAGGACTGACATGCAGGTGCCCAGAGAAAAACCTTGCTTTCCTGGGAGAAGCTCCAAGCCTCTCACCTTTGACAGAACCCAGAGGGAAGGCCGTGGGCCGCCGGCCCTGCCCCTGGGCGGGTGGTGTGTGCCTGCCCCTCCACGGGCCAGGGAGGAGCCTCTGACCTTTAGGACTAGGTGCTGGGTACAAACACAAACACACACACACACATGTCCTGCTGTCCCACCATATGGGCCATGAATCATTCACCAAGCTTCTGAATCAATTATTCATCCAAACCCAAGACCAAACACTTTGCTAATTGTCCAGGGAGGAGGGAGGCAGGGGGAGGAGCGATTGATTGAAGGAAAAGGAATCCGTGCCCATCTGACAATTGGCAGTATTCATACTTCATTTATTTTAAACAAAACACGACAACAAAAAAAAAAAAAAAAAAGAGAGAGAAGGAAAATAACCTCCTCTAAGGAACCGGGATAACTAATATGGGGTATGCGCTGCCTCGGAAACAGGAGGGGGGCAACACACTGCCCTCCCCCCACAGGGCTAATCAAAGCACCCTCACGCCGCAGCACCCCTTCTCCACCCTCAACCTCACCAGCCTCTTCTGAGTTCAGAGCTTAGTACCCACATACACGCTAGGTTCAGTCATGGTCTACACTGTCGTTACTGCTACGGGGGCCCAGGACTGGGGAACACACCTGGGCAGGGAATGAGTGAAAGTTGAACGCCACGCCTAAGCTGGGTCCGCAATTTCCACACCCTCCTCCCCGTCGCTGCCCCTAGCTCCGCGGGCAGGTATGCACACCACCTTGCTTTTCACCTTCTGATACCTCCCCCATTTGTTGGGCATCACTTATGGGTCGCAGAAAACCCAAATCACCCTGGAGAACAAAGAGAACATTCCCCAGTGCCCTCAGTCTTAATCTGGAGACAAGAGGACCACAAGAAAAACACAGAGGAAACAGGAGTACACGATGATGGGCCGGAGCGGGGTGGGTGGGGAGGATGTAAGCAAGTGCTCAGAGCGGGCAGAACGGGGTGGGGCTTTCCTCCTGAGGCGCTGGGTCTGGAGCTGGTTCTCAGAGACAGAAAGAACATCCTGGCCTGGGCTGGTAAGAGGCTCATACACACAAGGCAGGCGACAGAGTGACGGAGTGCAGGAAGAAGCTTTGAGATGAGAAAAGCACCTCCGGGTCTGGCCCTGAAGGCGTGAAGGACCCCTGGGTGACAGTAGTGAGACTAGAGGGGCCACGGGCATGGGGGAGGAGGTTCAGTTGATAGACACCTGGGATGCCGCACTGAAGAGCTTGTTTTCCAGGTCAAAGAGGAAAGAAATGGTTGTCAAAAGGATCTATCAGGAGAGAGATGAAGAAAGAATGGTTTACCAGCACACGTGTTGTCAAGCCACAGCAGGGGCAAACCCGAGTGTGGAAGTCAGGTTATGAGGCTCTCGCAGGGGATGGACCCACTGATGACCACTGGACAAGGGACAGATGGCAGGAAGAGGCAGTGAGAAAAATAAGGTGTTGGGCTGATGAAGGCATCGAATGCCAATAAAAACGTCAACATAACAGGAAGGGTAATGGAATCCAAATAAATTCTCAAGCTTGTAGGTTCCTTAGAGATCATTTGACAGAATGGTCCTAATATGTGGGTCACAGGCTTCTTTGATAAAAAGCTAGGAAGCATTTCCCTGGGGGGGAAGTATGTATACATACCAACTTTCAACAGTATTTCAGGCAATTCAAGACTCCCTCAAGCCCATCCGTCCCAACTTTCCAGGCTGCGTGTGTATATAAGGTGGCTGGGTTGTCCCTCAGAAGGGACTGACAGTGTCTGGAGCAGATCCCAGTAATCCAGACACACTCCAAGGTCTTTTCCCTGTAATCAACCACACAGACTACTCACACCACCGATGAAAACAGAGTGATGCTGGAATGGAGTCACTTTGTAGGAGAGAATTTCCATTTCAAAGACAGACACCAAGGAGGCAGGAAAAAATTAAATAAAAATCATAGCGTAACAAGTTACCATTTTTGTAATCCCTTTGAAAGTTTGCTCTGCTTTTGTTTTCAACATATCACAAAATCTGAAGGGGGCTGCCTTTCACAAATCATCCAACGGGCTCTCCTCCCTCCCTCCCTTCACATACAGGCAGAGAAGACCATCTCAGCTTGCCCTGCTGGGGAACGGGTCTGCCCTCGAATAACGGCTCAGAGTCAGGAGTAAAATCAGGGCTGGCTTGCTGTCCCAGTTGGGGCAAATTCACCTTCCAACGTCCACCCAGGCGCAGGACTTGCATTCCAGCACTGATGACCGGGGGGAGGTTATCCGCAGGGAAGTCTTAGGGTTGGGTCCTCCTGGCAAAGACAAGACCAGGCCGGTCAGGATGCGGGCTGGGGTGCTCCTGAGGTCAGGGAAAGCACGGGGAGATGCCCCTGAAGCAGTTAACAGGGAGGCGGGGGAGGGAACCCAGCCTTGGAACAGTTCATAGAAACAAGCTCTGGTCTCTCCAAAGGAAGGAAACGGCTTTGAAATCCGTTTAATGAAGTCACTGATACAGAGAGAAAGCCAGGAGAACACAGCTGCCACGCCGCCTGCATCCAAGAGCTCTCCTTACCACGATGTGTGAGAAGGGCAGAGGCTGAAGTAGACACAGATGTACTTTGATGCAACCTCGGGCAGGAATATGCAAAAATACCCACCGGCGGGCACAGACCAGAAAAAAACACAACCAGGGGTTTGTGTCTATCTCCTTCAAGAGCTGCAAAAACTTATTCTTAGCTCTTATTTCTTATTCTTTCTCTTCTCTCCACCTCATCTCCCCAGCCCAGCAGCTCCCAGGAGCACTGTCACACGTTAATGGCCCCTTCTCTGCAGCACTCTTCTCCGAATGCAGATAACTTCACAGGTGCCCCCCCACCCCGGATTCCTTCTGGAGATGAGTGGACAATGTGGGGGAAGGCAGACGGCGACAGGGACAGCAGTGCGGAGGTATCAGACACTCTCGCCTGTGCCATTCCATTCAGTCTCCTCAGCCCTCTGCAAGGCCGGCATGGCCGTCCGGGCAGGTTAAGCAAGTAGCCTATAGTCATGCCACCAATGAAGACCGCTACCAGCATGTGATCAACCCGGGTCCGGATGAGCCTTTTCCACAGCACACAACTTCTCCCTGGAGCTGAGCGAGTCTGACTGCCAAACTGTCAGTTATACAGTAAGTATTAAAAATCTGGTATAAGCTCAGCATCAAGTTTAGTGCTTCATATAAACGCAGCTTTTACAAGCCTCCAAAGGAGCTGGTGAGGGTATAGGAAATAAAACAGAGAAAAAGTGCTGTCCTCACTATAGGATTTAGTAATTTGGTTGGTTATTATTAGAAGAAACGTAAGATTCTGATTAATACAGAAAAATAAGGAAGAGGAAAAGAAAAAAAAATAAGGTCTAATGAATAGCAAACATACAAATGAAAGAAATGAAAGCAAATAAACCATTACAATAAATATTAATGTGTTACGCTCTCTCAAAAGAACAAGACTCAGATGTGTCATTGAAAAGCAACACAAAAGCCAGAACTATCGTGGTAGTTTGATTATGTAAGTATGGAGGGAGGGGAAGGAAGTAAAGGAGAAACTCGAGAGGAAATAAAACGGATCGATTTAAAAGCAGAACTGGAGAGACAAAATTTTTTAAAGGGTATGGAGAGAAAAAGCAGACCACACGCGTCAGCCTGGCATCGTCGCTACTCGCAGCCGACCGACGCTGCGTCTGTTGGGCGCAGACCTACTTCCTGACCTTTAGGCGATTATAGCTACCCAACTATAGTTCGCAACTGATGTTCTAGGTGAAGTAAGAGCTGTGAACACAGATCAAATATAAAGCGGTTCTGGGACCTGGAAGCCCATTCAAAATTTCATACATTCTAGAAGCTAGTATGACCCGGAATAAGTAACAACAGACAAAAAATACAGGGATATCGATCAGCTTCATCCCGGCCACACCAAGAATTTCTGTGGGGCTTAGAGCGACTCAAGGAATATATCTGCTCATTTTTTTAACATTTATTTTTCGATTTTCATTGACACAATATTTTATTAGTTTTAGGGGCACAGTACAGTGATTAGAGCTGGTACCCACCCAACATCATACATGTTATTATTGACTATACTCCCTATACTGTATTTTACAACCCCATTACTATTTTTTAAATTTTATAAAAATATTTATTTATGTTTACAGAGAGAGGAAGGGAGGGAGAAAGAGAGGGTGAGAGCCATTCATTGGTTGCCTCTCGCACACACCCCAACAGGAGACCGAACCCACAACCCAGGCATGGCAATTGAACCAGCGACCCTTCGCTTTGCAGGACGATGCCCAAACAACTGAGCCACACTGGTCAGGGCCCATGACTATTTTTGTAACTGCAATTCATACATCTTAACCCCTTTAAGCCCTTTTCATCCAGTCCCCTAATCCCCCTCCCATATGGACACTGTCAATTTGTTCTCTGTATCTATGAGCTTGTTTTTGTTTGTTCGTTTATTTGTTAGATTCAACATATAAGTGAAATCATACGGTCTTTGACTTATTTCACTTATAAATTTGCTGATTTGGTGCCTCCCTTTCCACAACAATAAACTAGGAAAGAGGACTAGATACTATTTATTGAAAACACAGTATGTGCAAAACACTGCGCTGTTTTATACGCATCGCATCATGATCACAAAATATTAATAAATACCCTGAATCCTCCATTTGCCAATGAGGAAACTGAAGCTGGGCGGTCAGGGGACTTGCTCAGCACCACCAAGCCAGACTGGGACTTCGAATATGGAACCATGAGATTCCACAGCCTGTGTCCTTCCATCCTGCCAGGCTGTCCCGTGCTGTGACACTAACCTATTTTAAAGGGCTAAGTGGATAACACATCTGAAATGATTTCAAGACCAAAGGGATACAGAAAACCCCCTATCCTGCTGTTCTTTTAATCCCTTTCAAAGAAGACGTTTTCCCAGTAACGAAAACCAAGCAATGAGTTTCACAGTCCCCTGGACAGATTTTGACTATGCAAACAAATACGTCCATGTACGTTGGTTAGTTAAGACATACCCGGGGCAGAAAATCCAGAACAGGCAGCCACCAGCGTGTACACACAGGTGGGCAGTCCAGGGTTGTGGTCAAAGACATAAGCTTGGGGACCGGACTATCCCCTTTAATTCCTGGCTCCACCAACCACCAGCGGTGCGGCACGGTGACGTTCCCGAACCAGCGAAGCCCTGGTTCCCTCACCCAGCGATGCTAAGAACAGTTATCTACCCTAGGGGGTTGCTGTGAGAATTAAAGGAGAAAACCCTTTAAAATGTTCAATGCAGGGCTTAGCACTGACCGCCAGCTGTTAACTAAGTCACCAGTCTGGAATAACTCTGTAAACTCGGCTCTCTATCCGTTCTTCCTGTCCCCCGCTTCCTGGCCAAGCTAAGACAAGGGCCAACTGCTGAATAGAGCCCTTTTCCAGTTGGACATAGCAAATATCAAGGAGGCCGAATAATTTAGGCAACTCCTTTCTGGAACTCTTTTCCTTAAGGTCACAAACTTGGGCCCAAACTGGCCTTGGCCTCCTCCCCTTGGAAAAAGATAGCTCTCCCTAGATCCAATTACAGAACCCCAAAATAGAAGGTATGTTTAAAGTTGTAACAAGAAGCAACATAACTGACATCCCCAAGGACCATTCCAGGACCCTGGCCACAATAATAAGTCTTTTTCTGAAGACCCATGACAACCATTTACTTGTTACTGACTCCAATTTATGGGTTGTAGCCATACATGGTTCATTACTGAACGCGTAACTTCTCAACCTTCTCCGTGCAAACTAAGGGTAGAAAAGACATTAGAAAATGGAAAAGCTGGCTTTCCCCTGGAAACTGGCTCCCTGTCCTCTGTTTGGAGCTTGGAGTTTGACAGACGTTAACCAGCAGTGATATTCAGGCCAACACGGATATTTTATAAATAGCAGTCGTCAAATCAAGATCTATATTTCAACTGAAAAGGCTTGAGAAAAAGATGTATTTTCTGTTGGGACAATAAGCCAGGGTATATATACATACAGGGTCAAAGAAAGATACTGTAAGCAACAACTAGAGAAGTAGCGACCCAAGAACCCACTCCTGATCTGTGGTAAAGGCCAAGACTCCAAAGGCTGACCCTGGAATACCTGACCTTGGACAAAGATCAGGTGTCGCTGGCCCAATTCGTGACCTCCTCTTCTAGCCACTCCTAGAGACCAGAACACCTCACCCAGAGCCAGACTATGTCCTGACGGTACTGGGCCCAGCTGCCTAGTACCATGTATGTGCCTCGGTACTCATCACTAATTTGTTCCAGAACTCGTGATGAGTGCCAAAACCAATGAGTACTAAACAATGAAGCATCTTCTCTCACGGGACAGCATCATGACTCATACAAGTTCTAGCAAGTGCAACAAGTCCTGAGCAAACGCGAAGTACTGAAACATTTTTTTCTCATCAAAATGCGACAAGTGCAGGGTTTGACACGTTCTGACGCCGACAAATACCAAGGTATGACAATACTATAGACTCCTCCAATGAGACCAGGTCATTCCCTTCACAAGTGTGCACACTGTGTCCCCCGGACCAAATGCCACCAGGCCAAATGCCAGAAATGTGTAAGCTAACTAAAACCAGGCTTCAGCCACAGGCAGTGGCCTTCCGACCAGGGACAGGAGCACCAGGCACACTGTGGAGCTCAGCCCCTCATCCATAACAATGGGCCACGCTGGACCAGCAGTTCTTATCTCTTCAGGTGTGAGGCTTCCTTTTTAGCGTCAAAATCCAGGACCCATTCTACCCCCGGAAGGAGTTATTTCATTAACACACCTCATACAACTTTGTTCAATAGATGTTATTACCCACTACCGACCCCTCCCCTACTTTTTAATAGACACGAGGACACCGAGGCTTACAGAAGCTGAGTCATCTGCCCCCAACCACAGAGGTAAAGTTAACAGCAGAGCAGAAATACAAATCCAGCTCTGCCTGTCTACACAGCCCAAATTATTAATTTAGTCAGTAGGCTTGGCTAAATGAAATAAAAAGCCACTATTTATTCAACAACCTTGTTATATGTATTTATAGCTTATAAATCAAAATGGCACCCACACGTTTTAGAAAAATGATACCATGGTACTCATTTATGGGAGACAGTATTCAGGGAAGAGCCAGTGCTGGGCGTGGCCACAGGTCTACACGCCCACTGCTCAGGCGTCTCCGGTTCTATGGTCCACAGACTGAGAGCCACTGGACTACGACAAGGTGACTCTCTAGCTGCATTCCTGCTTTCGCTTTCTGTCTGTGGCCCTCAAATCTGAATTCTTGGGTGACTTCTTGGGGTTTAGCTTCTGTCTGGTTTCAGATCAGTCCCCGCTGGGAGAGGTGAAGTCACACAAGTTCCTCCTCCTTCATTTGCAGTAGTAGGAACTCAAACTCCGAGCCATCACATTCCTAAACAGCAAGAACCCACCCCAAACTTGGACTTGTTTGTTGGAGAAGGGGGGCTGGAGGTCAATGTCACCCTAAGAGAGGTCTAAGGAATCAGTCAGAACTAGCATCTCACACACACGCCCCCTCCACGTCGCCCGCCTCCTACTCACCCAGTCTTTTATTCTGAACCAGGGGGAAAGGTGAAAACAGAGAAGGGCTAGGGAGTAAGAAGAGGACAAAGAACGACCAGGGAGAAGGGAGCCAAACATAAGGCCTGGCTGTGCTCATCGGAACTGAGAATGCGGGAGAGACAGGGGCCCACAGTGAACACCTCCCCAACTCTAGCACCAGAGCCCAGATGTGAAGCCCCCATCCAGGTAGCCTGTCTCCGGAACAGAGAATATAACACCTGCTCAGGAAGGAAACTGCAAGGGAGAGGACTTCCTTTTTGAAGTGAGGAGCGGGCAGAGGGTGAATTACAGAGCGTTTGGAGCTCTCCTCAGGAGGGGTCCCTCCATCCCAAAATGCTATACATGTGGTGGTGGTTAACCAGGGTTCAATATGGGCCCAGACTCGGTGTCGTGAAGTGTCACGGGCTTAGAGAGCAGAAAAAGGAGACATACCCCATAAACAGGTATGTGGGTTGGCTTGACCTTTTGACTACTGTTCTATCAGAAAAATAAAAATCATAATCATCATATAGCAGTGTTCTCCGCAAAGCATTTTAAAAGCAATTTCTCTGCTGAACATCAAAAATAAAAGCCCACACACTCGTCAGTTCTTCCCCATTATTTGAATCAGTAGATGCTCAGAGTGTGAACCCAGACGGCAGGGCGACGTCTCGGCTCTGGGCAGGGTTAGTAGATCCTCAGCATATAATGGGGCTAGATGATAAGGTCTACAGACTGGGTGCTGGAGCAGCTCCCGTAAGTTAAACAAAACTGTAGCTGAGGACCCGTGATGGAAAGAGGGGGCAAGAGAGAAGAGAGGGAGGCCTCAAGAACACGGATCCCACGTACCTAATTCTGAGCAGGCTCAGGACCTTTCAAAGAAGCTGTTCATCTTCTTCTCAGCAAACGTGGCCCCACCCCCCCATTCATTTTTGGCAAATCTGTCCACTTTGCTGTTTCGGAGCCTTCAATGGCCGCCATTAAACATCCTTGGTGGTGCCCATGAGGACACAAATGATGGGGCCCCTCCAGCCTCTCCGACTTCCTTCAGGTTACTGTCACCTCGGTTAGTGCACACCAGGCCCCCTGGCCTTCCGTGTGTCCCCAGGCCTTCAGTACCCTCGCCCATCGCCAGCCCTTCTCACCGGCCCTACTCTCTGCCTCAATTCTTTTCACCTGTCCCTTCCCTCGTCTCCTCTGATTTTTTTTAAAGGTTTTATTTATTTATTTTGAGAAAGAGGGGAAGGAGGGAGAGAAACATTGATGGGTGAGAGAAACCCCGATATCACTGGTTGCCTCCCACACACCCCCAACCAGGAGGACCTGGCCCGCAACCTGGGAACATGCCCTCACTGGGAATCCAACCGGCAACCCTTCGGTTCGCAGGCCGACACTCAGTGTCGAGCCACACCAGCCAGGCCTCTTCTGTTGTTTTGTTTTTTTTTTTAACCAGATGCTACTCAGCCTCTAGGTCTCAACATCAACGTTTTGACACTCCTCCCTTAGACTGGGTTAGGGCTCAATGTAAGACCTCCCCAACACTCTAACACTTCTCCTTCGTGGCACTTCATACGCCATTGTGTTTAGGTTTAACATGTCTTCTGAGCTAGACAGCAAGTTTGAAGACCATAGAGGCTCTATGTCTGCGCGCGGCTGTGTCCCTCAAACTCAGCACCACGCGGGGAGCATAGGAGGCACTCAGCTATCACTGGCTGCCCGGTCCTTCCTTCCCCGTCTTCTCCGGACTCCCTGTATGTCTTCCCCCACCCCACGATTCGGTTTCAGATATGGGTGCCAGGGAGACTCAGACCTGAGTGGGCCGGGGCTGGGAGCTACATCATTCTGGTCATGCTCCCTCACCCGGAGTTTTGATTAAGACTCAACATCAAAGATACTCCAAACCAGTTCCGTTTCAGTTCAGGTCCCACCAGCCACCACCACCCTCGATGGCCATTCAGGTGGTCCTGACTAAGGAACAACTCACCAAGGATCAGCCTGGCCCTAGACAAGTGTTGGGGAGAAGGGGAGACGTGTGGGACCCCACAGTGACATAAATCACAATTCCTCATTGCAAATGCCATCTGAAGTGGGAAGCAGATACACCTGTCACTCTGCCTCCCAGTCACTGTCCCAGAGTTTGAGGTCGGAGAGAAAAGTCATGGCCTTGAGTCCCTCTCCTAACCATTCTGTCATCGAGGCCTCCAGAAGAGTGGCAGCCGAGACGGAAGGAAATGACAAGGAGGAGGACATCAGAGCTCAGTGGTTCCTGTCGGTTCTTCTCAGAGCCATGACCAGAGCTTAGTGCAGGGTCTCTGTGACCGAACGCCCACTCCCCGCCGCCAGGCGATAAGGGACCGTCTCTCCAGCCTTCCTTTTTAACATCAGGCCCCTCTAAACCTGTGTATGTGTGAGTGCGAAGTGGAGGTCAGACGACAGGAGCAAACAAAAAAGGGGAAGACAAAAAAAAATGGGCATCTGGAGAAGTGTATTATTTTCCTTGTTGGTAAGGTTAAAAGTCAAGGCCTTTTGTTTCAACTTTTTCCCCTGGAATGTCTTTGTTGTTAGAAACTGTAGAAGCAGTCGACTGGTTTTGATAAAATTAGATACACCACACGAAGAGGAAATGAGATACAGCCTATGCCCGATTTGTAGTAAACTTCTGTGTTGAATAAAAGGACAATTAATGAAAATTTTAAATTCTCCATAGTCTTAAAATTTGCAAAAGGTTGCAGCGAAACTTGTCTCCATGGTTGCGATGTGGAGATAAATGACTTTTCGGAATGAGGTGTACAGAGCCATACTTTCCATTTTTATATGCCTTTCATTTAAGACACTCAGGTGCTTTATCTGGGTTTTAACACTTATCTTCATAATATCGCTGTCCGAGGGGACGCTATCACTGTTCACCGACTTTGCGCTGTGCCTTGCCGTCTTTCAACACTTTTGCTGAGGCGGCTGTGCTGTGCGGCAGTGCAGCGCGGGCTTTAGAACTGCTGAAAACAATTAAACTGCTGCCCCTCCCCTGAACAACTGTTCGGCCTCGAGCACGCTTCTGACTGGGCCTGTGAGGTTTGGCCTTCCCCCTCTGGAAAATGGGACGATGCCTGCCCTGTTCTGTGTTTCCTGCTTAAGAGGATACGTGCACCCTGGCTGGCGTGGCTCAGTGGACTGAGTGCCGGCCTGTGAAGCAGAGGGTCGCCGGGTCGATCCCCAGTCAGAGCACATGCCTGGGGTGCATTCCAGGTCCCCAGCAGGGGGTGTACAACAGGCAACCACACATTGATGGTTCTCTCCCTTTCGCCCTCCCTTTCCCTCTCTCTAAAAATACATATTGTTTTAAAATTAAAAAAATAAAATAATACACGCAAGTGCTGAGATGGGATTTGAAGGCGTCCACTCAGAGAATGCGACATGCGGTCTCCTGGAAAAGGGAGAGCCGTCGCCATCAGTGTCCGCACGGTCATCCCTTTATTTTCTTGTCAGGAGACCTGGTGAGCAGCTAATGTAGGTGCAACCTTCATTTAGTAAGTGAGGTTTCGTAAAGGAAGCAGACACTGAGACGGCAGACACTTGGCCTCCTGTCACAGACAGGGTGTGTGGTGAGGTCAGGACCAGAACCCAGGGCCCCTGCGTCCATTCAGCCCACTACGTTAAACTGTTTCCATGTAAGCTGCACACATATATTCCAGTCACCACTTAAAAAAAAAATTTTTATTTCTTAACACCACCAGCTTGGCGGCCTGAACACAATCAAGCGGCAGGCTCCCAATGCCAGAGGTGACGGAATGCAACTACAGCCGAGAGTCCTGAGCTTGGGGTGACACGAACCAGGCTGCCAGCTCCCGCTCACCGCCCTGGACAAGTGGTTCAGCTACCCGAGCCTCGGTTTTCTCTTCTGTGAAAAATAATTAATAAGAGAAAGGAGGACAAATCCATCCTTCTCCCAGGTCTAAAAATCAGTGGTGAGCCTTGGGGAGCCCTGAACTTTCCTTTACCTCCTCTCTTCTTCCTGCCCACACCGGTATGACTCCACCCGCTGCTTCCCTCGGCGGCCACTCTGCACTCGCCACCTTGCTGCTGCCTGACCTCAGGGATACGACCACCACACGGAACCGCTGCGTTTCACATTTCCCCAGACGCCTTTATACTGAACTGTGGGCTGTGTTCACAACACAGAGCTGACGCACGAACCTCTCCCCAAGTGAGAAGACATATGTCACCCACAGAATAGAAACGTAAACACTCCTTTTCATTTTCATCTCTGCCCTGTGAATCCACAGAACGGGCATTTCTGCGACATCCATCTCTGCTTTGCCAACAGGCCCCAGAATTTCCAGCCCTGCTGCCCTCTTCCCTGTACACTCACACACAGTGTTGAGCACCTTCGGATGGGAGCCCCAGGCCCAGGACGGTGGCCTGACTTAGAAAGCACCAAACCAAGCCACCCAGGGATTCTGAATCTTCCTCCGCCCCCTCTGGCTTCCATCCCCTTTGCTGACACCGCGGCCAGTTCAGGCCCCTACTCAGCTCTCTCTGGCTGGAGCTCCTGTCAGTCAGGAGGTGGCAAGAAGTAGCCTTTTGGCAAAGAGAAACCATCCCAACACCAGTGCCTTACACCTCGAATACAGTAGGTACTAGTATGTAACTGTTGAATGAATCAATGCTGACTCTCAATATAGAAAAGAGACAAAGTACGCATAGGAGAAAAACTTCTCTCTCACCCAAGGAGTGATCCCAGCTCAACCACCTGTCGCCTACCACCTGGGCCTCTCGTGTGGACTCTCCCTGAAGGAACTGGGTTTGTCACCTGCACAGAGCTAAGGAGAGACCTGTAAGTTCCACACTCTGCCTTTTGCCCACCTCTCCCCTGAATGAAAACCCTGGATTCTAACTCGATCTTTCCCATCAGTCACCCGCCTGGAGGGAAATGCAACGGAAAGAGAAATGTTCCGATAGAAGGAGAGGCTGCGAGTGGCAGCCTGGTCCCCAGTGAGGAGCTGGAAATGAATAAGCAGCCTTCAGGGAGGCGGAGGACTATCGGACGGGCAGCCACGAACTCTGCAGGGAGAGAGAGCTGGAGAGGCCGTCTGCCTTAAGGACTGGCACAGCACCCCAAAATCAGCGTGACGGCATGGAGAGATACCTCATCTCCTTCTCCTGACTCTGCTCCTCTGAGTAGCTCCAAGCCCCTAACACTGCCTCGCTCAGCCTCAGTTTCCCTATCTCCAAACTGACAAACTCTTAGACCCCCTCCCTCCACTCCCTTCCTTCCTTGCTCCCCATCTCCCACCCCCGCCCCCAATCCGCCCACTGAGTGCGAAGACGCTGAGCATAAGACAGATCTGCAGAATTCTGCCATGCTCACTGCACGGAGAGGCTATATAAATACCAAGTGTCATCCTACTATCACAGCGGAGGTTTAAATTGGGCTGGGGGCCCCGGGACTGCGTTCAAAACACTTCCCCCCACGTTCTCAGCACCGCAGAGACTGCGCTCCGTGAAGAAAAGCGTGCTTTCCTCGATCGTTAGCTCTCGGGAAACTCGTGTATTAGGGCGGCCTCCTTACAGAAACCCTCTAAAAATACCTATCGGTGTATATTTAGCTCCAGATAGCATCCTCCTACCCACAGGCTTCAGGCTGCAGTGCTCTGCATGTCCCACTGGCTACAAGCTGCGGTCCTGCCGGGGGGCTCCCAGCAATCCTGCCGCATGTCGTCGGGTTCTTCCCTGCTCCCCTTTCCCATCTTCTCTCACTCAGCGGGGCGATGCACATCCTCTCCCAAGTGCAGCTAAGGACATGGCCACGGCTTCCTTCTCCCTTCCATGCCCTTTCCTTGGAGTCGATTCCAGGCTGCAAAAGACCATGCCACACTCCGCCCGCGCTCGCAGCCTGCAGTGGCGCCCCATGGCCCTCCGGCAACAGTGCGAGCTCCCCAGAAAGGGCTAAACTGGCCCCTGCTGACCTCTTCGGGCTCATCTCCCGCCATCAGCCTCGCCGAGTCCCCGGAAGCATCCTGCTCGCTCACCCTCACCTTCAAGGATTTGTAGGTAGCATCCTTGCTCCCAGGAAAGTTCTTCCCCTGCATCCTCTAGCTGAGTCTTACCTGCCCATCCTCGCATCCCCATTTAAATGTTGCTTCCTTCAGGAAGTTTCCCCGAATCCCCCAAACAGGGGTCAGAGCCCTTCTGGGTCTTTACGATACAGTGTCCTCGTGGGTGGCACTCAGTCTGGCACCCCCACAGCCAGCATGGTGCCTGGCCCATCGTGGGTGCTCGTTAATGTCTGTTGAAGGACTTGAAGGAAGACAGTGGGGTGGGAACAGGGGGTCGCCTGGGCCTGGGGTGATGGCCTTGGTGGGGGGGGAGGACGAGCTCCAGGCTCAGACACGCCTGCCCACTCTCCAAGTGCGCCAAGGTACTCGCAGTTAAGGGTGCAGCGAAGCTGGGAAAGATGGCGGCAGAGCGTGTCCTGAGCTGATCCTGGTTGTTTCGATGGAAGAATCAACAAAATCACCAACATTCAACTGCAGCTCTTTAATATCACCAAGGTGTTAACACACCACTGAAAACACAGAGGCCCTATGGGGAAGGGGCAGTGCACTTCTCACCACGTGGCTGGATCCTAAAGACGCACAGGGGACGTCAGGAGCCAACGTGGCTGAGCGGGGGCACCTGGAACTGAAGGCAAACAGGCCAAGGCTCAGATTCTGGCTTTACCATACCGACCATTTGACTTTGGGCAGGTTACTGAAATTGCCTGTGTCTCAGTTCCTCATCTATAAAATGGGCATGGGTAATAATAATCAGGCCTAAAAAAAAAAAATAATAATAGTCAGGCCTAATAATTCTTGCCTCGCCGTATGTTTTTAGGATTAGAAATAACATACACATTTTTTTAAGAGAGATATTGCTATACACGGATATAAAATGTAGTCTTTGGCGTATGGTTTAATAAATGGCAGCTGTCACTCTATCGCTAATGCCAGGTCGTGTGGTACTGCGGATTCCTCCTTATCCCTCCCTCCACCCGGGCCACCTCCGGAAGGACGGGTCTTTCATATTCAGCCTTGACCCCACTCCCACCGCATCACCCCGGAAGTAACGCTGAGAAACCCCATACAGAGCCCCCATCACTGGAAGCTAATACCTCTCACGGGCCTAGAGGCTGAGCTCCCGGCTTCCACTTCCCTAATAGAGCGATCAGAACTTGAGCACATGGGGCTGTGTCACAGGTACCCGAGACGGGTGTAGATACCACCCGGCTCAGCCAGACCAAGGGGAAGGGGGGCTGGGAATAGAGAGCCTCAGCCCAGCCCCAGGCCTCCCTCAGCATCTCCTCTGCACCCCACCGGTGGTGATAAGAGAGTCTGGGATGAAGCAAATAATCAGTTCAGAGAGCATTTGTTAAGTGCCTACCAGAGTCCAGGTCCTGGTCTCACTTCCCTACTCTTACCTGCGGCTCAGGGGTGCCTCTGGGCTCCCCCTCTATCATCTGCCCACCTATTCCAGGTACTCTGACCTCTTATTAAAACTAATACGTAATAATGACAGAATTATTTTAAATTCTCTAGGTGGCCTGACAAATGTTTAGAAATAGCACCTCCTGAACTGCTACCGATACAAGAGAAGATTGCAAGTTATGTAAGCTAACAGTTTGTTTAAAAAAAAAAAAAAGGGGCAAATTCCACTGTGTTTCAGAAGAAACGAGAATACACGCACTTAGATGTGTCTCAGTCCCAGCAGGTGCTTGAGTATCAACAACACAAGTTTTGTTAAATAAATGAACGGATGCCTGGATCAATGAATGAATGAACATGCCAGTTAATGAAGAAAGAAGCTGGGACTTCTGACCCGCCTTTATGCATTAAGCCACGAGAGTTATGTGCCCTCTTAATTTATCACAGACCGGAAAGTGTTATTCCAAGCCCAGAGAGAGGGGTCTGAGGACGGGGACACTGGGCTCTGGGCCTCTCCGAGTCACATGTGAAGCCTCGGGTTTGCGTCAGGAACAGCTGTCTGACAGTGCCCCCCTGCCAGCCCATCTCATGTGCTTCGGGGGGCATGAGGAACGTGCCAACCACGGAGCTAGAGGAGCACGAAGCCTGGAAAGCTGTGGGGTGACCGACGGAGCAGGAAACTGAGTGCTGAAGAGGGAGCTTGGAGCCAGCAGACATGGGCTCAAGCCCTGGGGTGTGAACCTCCTAGTGGGTCGCAAAGCCTGTCTGAGCCTTAGTTTCTTCATCTATAAAATAGCAGGACCCCATCTGGGGGGTTAGGAGGATATGATGAATAGTATACGTAAATCGACTTGCATGCCGTGAACTCCCACAGCTTAGAGACCTAAGAAACACTAAAGGTTAGAAGGTCAGAGGTGAAGGCAAATGCGGTGGCCCAGGGGCCACCTCTCTTAGCAAAGGTCAGTGGCAGAGGCCTTTCACTGGGCCAGATGTCTGACTGACTCCTCAGCATCGCCCCCTCCCGCCCCTCCGGTCACACACGAGAGCTGAGAGGCCGTGAGGCGCTGGTCGGGCCCCGGCACCTGTCACTCCTCTTGTACACGGGAGGAAGATGTGAGGTGACATCTGGAGCTGAGGTAAGAAGGAGGAGCCGCCAGCAGGGGCAGCTGTGGGGGTCGGTGCCAGAAAGCCTGGAGGGGGCTGCACGGGGCAGGGTTGAAAGCCCCAGCCTGGGTCAGAGGGCACAGCGCCAACCCCGGGAGGCAACCCCGTCAAGTGGCAGGTGCCCTCGGGCTGAGCACTCCACCTCTCCGAGCACCGGGTGACTCCCCTCTGAAGCCTGCTCTGCCGCCCCCCTGGGTCAGTATCACAACAGATTCCAGACCCCAACAGTTATGCAATGCCCCACGGTCTGATGTACCACAAAGGAAGAAAGAGAAATGTGGTCCATTAAACTGTGTCATGCCATAATCATTAGACAAAGGCTGACTGCAGAGATGTTCCAGTATGAGAAACATGCATTTGAAAAGTGAGGCACCTTGGTAGCAGGCAGTACTGTGAAAATGTATGGCTGAATCTGACGATCCAGTCCTGTGGGACAGAACCACGGCCCACAGTGCCCGTCTCAAAACGCCAAGCCTTCTCCGAGCACGTTCGCGCGTGAATTAAGGAGACAGAAAAAAAATCAGAAGGTGCAGGAAGGATGGAGCAAAGTCCTATTGCCTCAGAGGGACAGCAGTGGCCTTTCAGCGAAGTCTGAAGAGCACGGAGAATGGGAGATGCGAGGTCTGGGTGGAGAGTGAGCAGAGGCTTGGCCAGCAGCTCGGCACCTGTGCACCCACACATGTAGGCGAGGACACAGAGGGCCTTCTTGGCCAGGCTGACAGAGGACCCTACGGACGCCCATAAACCTGCTCCTTCAACCATGGCAATCCTTATTTGAAGGCCACGCTGAGCTCCTGCCCTCCTGCTCTCGTCCCATCAAACGATCCAGTCCTCCACCTTCCCCGCCGCAGCCCCGTTCCCAGGCCCAGTGCCTGAATGGCAGGTTCCCCTTTGGAAGCACGTCAACCTGCCACAACGCCTCTTAAAATGTGACATCCTAACAACATACATTGGAGCATCTTGAACAATCATTTATAATAGCCAAAAACAGAAAGCAATCCGAGTGTCAAATAGTTGCAAAAATGGAGAAGTGAGCCGTGCATACCTATTTAACAAGCTGCTGATCAGTCAGTACAGAGTTTAACCAAAATAGGGAGTAATGTAGAACAAAATACGTACTATGCTCTTACTATACTGAGAACAGGCAGCAAAATCTCAAGCACTGAAAAGAGACCTTTGTTGGCGTTAAAGGGCTGGAAGGGAAATATCACAAAATAATCAGGAATTTTTCTCGATCAGGGAACTGTTGTTTTCTTTTGACTTTTCTGTATTTTCCATATTTTCTTTAGTGAACATATAACAGTTTAAAGCAAAAATAAATAGATGAGGTGGGAAATTTCACACGGTGTCTGACACATACAGAACTCAAGGGGACCAAGGGTTCACATGATCTTACTGTGTAATACACACGCATCACAGTGTTTTTTCCTCTAAACAGAACCACACTTTCGAATGACTCCGGTTCTCATTTATGCCTTTCACGATATAGCACATACATTATGGGTTCTTGAGACATTTAAATTATCACCCAGTTAGTACCAAAAAGCAACAAGTAAGTGTTGGCAACGATGTGGAGAAAAAGGGAACCCTGGTGCACGGCTGGTGGGACTGTAAATTGGTGCAGCCATGGGAAACGGTATGGAGGTTCCTCAAAAAAATGAGAAACAGAGCCCCCATAGGACCCAGCAGCTCCACTTCTGGGTACTTATCTGAAGGAAATAAAATCACTATCTTGAAAAGATTCATCTGCAAATTTTAAAATGCATAATAATTTCAGCATTAGGCACAGTCACCAAGACACTGAAACAACCTAAGTGTTGGTGAACGGACGAATGGATGAAGAGTGTGGTCTCTGTGTGTGTGTGTGTACATGTACATATATCACATGTAGTACACACACAATGAAATATTAGTTGGCCCTAAAAAAGAAGTTAGTACTGCTATCCGTGACGACATGGGTGAACCTAGAGGACATTATACTCGGTGAAATAAGCCAGACACAAACAGACAAATTCTGTATGACCTCACTTCTATGTGGCCTTGAAAAAAATCAAACTTACAGTAACAGAAAAAAGAATGGTGGCTACCAGGGGCTGGAGGGTGGGGAAAGGGGGAGATACCGATCAAAGGTACGAACTTTCATCTATAGCTGAATACGTTCTGGAAACCTAATAATGCACAGCACAGTGCCCTAGTTAATAATAACGTATTTTATACTTG
This sequence comes from Mormoops blainvillei, assembly GCA_004026545.1. Taxonomy (NCBI): domain Eukaryota; kingdom Metazoa; phylum Chordata; class Mammalia; order Chiroptera; family Mormoopidae; genus Mormoops; species Mormoops blainvillei. The sequence goes on along the minus strand of PVJD01011911.1, from coordinate 5,765 downwards.
AAATTTGCAAAGAGCATGATATCAAGCATTCTCATCACACACGCAGAAAGGTAACTAGGCAAGGTGACGGATAAGTTCATTAGCGTGACCATGGTAATCACTTCACAATGTACTCGCATATCGAAACATCGCAGTACTTCATATGCAATTTTCACTTGTCAATCACACGCCAACAAAACTGGAAAAAATAAGTAATATAACATCGCCCAGGTGTGCTGCATTTTCTAGGACCACGTACTTCTGAAACACTACGCATAAATCGTTATCTTTATATACTTTGTGGTCGTATTCAAAATGTAGTCGAATTTTCACTTAGGAAAATAATCTGCAGAAAATCCTTTTGTAAGGAAACAGGTGTTTTTCAACATAAATAACCACCTCTATCTGTTTAATCTGTTCCCTGTACTGAGGAGCTGGCTGCCTATGAGATTCCACTTGTAAATTCCAATCTATTACACGTTCAACTTGCTCACTTTATGGCAATTGGTGCTGAGGTTAAAAGTACAAGTATTATGTCTATTCCAGGAGACAATGAATATATGCAGCTCCCTTCTCCTTTAGTCAATTACAACGGTGGCTCATATTTCTCGCCCCACCCTGCTTTTCTACCCCACTCTGTTCCTTCCCTCACAGGTGTGAACTGCAGCCTGATAGGCGGCTGGGTAAGAGGCACCCAAGCCCCACCTCTTCCTGCCACACCCACACAGCACGTGGGCTCCCCCGAGGGCCAGACTCACACCTCCGGGCACCAAGAACCACCTGACACAAAGGCTAACAAGGAGTCGCAAAAGCCCCACGAGGCATGCCCATCACCACCAGTCCCAAGCCCATCACAGACGCTGCCAAAGGCGCTGGATCCGCCCCAATACAGGCAGCCCTGTTCATTTCCACGAGAAAGGACGGTCTGTCAGGTACTTAAGTAACTGCGCTGCCTATGACCCTGGGTCAGCTGCAATGTACTTTTGCTGTGTTAATTTCCAAAGGAATGATTTATCCAACATTTTAGTGGGATAGTTTCATGCCTCCTCGTGTTGATAAATCTGCAAACCAGAAAGAGTTCTGGGGCCAGAACATGAGTCTCAGTTATCCGTGCAGAAGATACGGTTGGGGTCTTCTCCAGGCTCTGAACGAAAACTACGCCCGATGGCATCTTTTGGCCCACCTTTTGGGGGTGCCCCTCTGGCTAAGACCAGCCGGGATGATGTGCGGCACTAGCCAAGCACAGGACGGGAAACGAGAAGTAGCGGCAGGCAGACCTTGGGTCACAGGCTTCCACAGAAAGCCACACGCACCTCCACGGGACCCACGCTAGGGTCCAGCCCCACGGGGGAATTTTATCCTTGAACACGTTTTCCTTTGGGCCTCCTGTCTGCCCACCCCCGGATTCGCTGCACCAGCCACTTGAGAATGCCACAGCCCCCCTCCCCCGCAACACACAGAGAGACCAGAAGAGGACTCACCCGCTGAGAACCACGATGAAGTCCATGACATTCCAGCCATTGCGGAGGTATGAGCCCTTATGGAAGATGAACCCCAGGGCCACGATCTTGATTCCGGCTTCAAAGCAAAAGATCCCAATGAAATATGGTTCCGTCTTCTCCTGTGGGATGAGGAGCAGAGCTGGTCAGGGGAGGCTGTGCTTCGTGAGAGACAGGCAGAGGTGCACCCCGGCCACCCCTCCGCTCTGACCTCTCCTTGCTCCTATGGGACACCTGGACATCTGCCCCGGGCACGGGTGGGAAGTGAGGGGGCTGGGGGACTCATGGAGTGCACAAGGCAAGGGGGATCCTGCGGATCGACTGCAGAGACGGATGGATGTGGGGTCACAGCCAGGACCAGACTGCTGCCCGCGGGCATGACCCACAGTGTTGGTTTCGCCTGGAAGGAGCGGCTTTTCCATGGCCAGCCTTCGCTTCGGCTGAACGCTGAAGAGTCTGTATCCATAGGTAATTAGGCGGGAGATGCTTACATACATATTTGAATTTTAAACTACTTGTTTGCTGTCTTACGGGGGATACATTAGACAGCCATTTTTTAAGGAGGAACATGGATGTAACACTTAGGAAGTTCACCACCGTGAATGTATACCAGCTTTGGGCATCCTTCATCCTCTCACTTCAAAAGTCCTTTAGGAAAGAAGAAAATGGACCCCGTGTCTGCCCTTTCTTCCTGTCAGGCTGCCGTGCGGTGTGGACACAGCGCTGGCGATGCCCTCAGAACTTTCTGGGAGCAGGAGTTAGAAAGGTCCGGTCCTCTTGCCTTATGCATCCCAGTGGGGTTCCTCACTGTCCCGCAGGGCAGGGCGGAGGGAAACGGGCCAGGCGATGGGCAAAGGAGACAGGAACCAGGGAGGACGATGGGGGGAAGAAAGGCAAGAGGAGGGAGGCACCTACCAGTCTGCGCGACATCGGGGTCTTGTCGTCCTCGGGAAGATGCTGCTCCAGGGCCAGGACGATGCAGTTGGCGATGATGGTGGCCAAGATCATGTACTCAAAGGGCGTGGGGAGGAGGAGTTAAGGAACAGATTCACTGGGAGAGGGACGCGGCCCCTAGGTGACTGTGCACATCAACACACAACTGTACCAACCCCCGTGGTGGCTGTGCCACCTGCGCAGTCATTGATTCTAGCGCGCAGGACAGCGGACGGTCCTTCCTTAGCCTGGAAAATTATAAGCACTTCTGATTGGGCTCTGAACACAAAGCATCTTTTCCAAGGAAAGAAAAACGTGGAGCCAATAAATAGCATAGTTAGACATATGGCAGGCACTCCAGGCCCTCAGAGAATTCAAGGACCTATTTGGGAATTCACTAGGGCTGAAACGGGAAGGAAAGGAGGGGGGAGAGTTGGTGACGCCATCGCAGACCCCTTTTCTTCCCAGTGTTCAAACCACTAGGCTGTCTGAAGCCTCAGCGAGGACACCGCTGTGGCTGGCTGCTGCCGTCTCTGGGAACCACCGCTGGAGTCGTTCCCCCCACCCCACCCCCAGAACCTCTGCTCGCCTGAGTGGAAGAGGTCTTGGAAAAGGACCCATTCTGTCCACATGAGCTCCCTTTTATTTAATATCCGAATCAGAAAAATATCTAAAGGGGCCAAGAGGAGCTTGCCTTGGCCCATCTTACTCCCCTCTAACTAAATGTCTACGATACATCCACAGAAAACAGAGGCGCAACATGACAGCGAAGCCGGGGCCTCTGGGACCAAAGAACAAAGGGATGGACAGTGCATTCGGGCTCTCCTTCCTGCTGCATTTTCCTGAAGACAGGTGAGGGGGCTCCCTGTGCCTTTTTGAGAAAACAGCGTTATAATCCTAGCACCGGCATCCTGACGCCTGTAGAAAGGTTGTGCCACAAGCCCAGGGAGAGGTAGGAGAGGGGACTGTGAGCCAAGCGACACAGAGGGAATCATTGGCTCGCCCGAGTTGAGTCACTCTGCATGTTGGATTTTATCCTTTAACTATTGTTGTGACAAACACAAGCCAGCTGTTGCCACTGGTCTGGCCGAGCAACCGGTGCTCTGGCAATTTCCAGAATCCAGGTGGGAGAGAGGAGTGGCTTATCTGACAAAGTGGAGGGATGGAAGGGGACCATTCTCTTTGTCTCCCGACACGCCCAGAGCGGCTGTGTAAGATGCAGAACCTAGAGCCCTCCCCAGGGAGCCAGAAGGAGGGCCAGTCCTAACACGATCCCCCTCCACCCCCGCCGTGACACCAGTGCCAGTGAATATCAATGGCCAAGAGCACTCGGGGCATCTTGGAGGAGCGGCAGGGCACAGGGCATCTGCAGGCAGAGGTGCTTGGCGCTGCTGCGATCCCGGTGCTGGAGCGGGAGGTTGCAGGGGCTGCGATGACTGGCAGCATCTCAGACTCGAGGGCTTACTTACCATTCTCATTTGGGCAGGGCCATCTCCGCCCCACCCCCAAGCATCCGGGAGTCACAGCCTGTCCTCCAGTAACAAGCCATCCTCCCTTCCCACGTACCCCCGACACCCGGTTCTCATGCAGGGCCGCCTTGCAGGGCCCAGCCATCAGATCTAAAAACTGGATGGGGCTTGGAGGACCTCAGAGGCAGCCCCCTGGCCCCTTGCCCCACTCTCTTGCTTACACCCTCCCAGTCAGAGCGTGGCCTCGCCACACATGGTAAGTACCTCGGCACACCTAGCCCCCACCCTCCACCTCAGTCTCCCCAGGCATCAGGCTGGGCCCCTGAGTGCTAACCACGCCGGCAGACACACACCATAGGTGCCCACCTAACCTGCATGCCTACTTCTCAGGATAACCCCCTCACACCACTTATTCAGGGTCACCACTGACCATGGGGCTTATTAATTCTCCCCCCTCCCATCACAGGCTCTAACCCAGGGCTCTGAACAAGTGTAGACCGACCAGGGACGACACGAGGACCCAATGTCCCATAAGCCCTCCTACTAGGCTAACTTGTCCTGGGCCTGGTGCAGACAGCCAGGATTCCCCAGACCCAAGTGGAAGAATGAAGATGGGAACAGGCGGAAGAGGTGGCCCGGGGATCCATGCCCTCTCCTGAGACCAGGCCCAGGAGTTAGGTGTAGCAAGGCAACTGGGAACCCACCTGCAACTCACTGACCAATGCCAAGAGAAGCTGAAGGTGTTTAGGGCAGTGTTCCTGAAACGCAGGACACAAAACGCCAGTGCTCTAGGAACTTGCCGTGAAATCAACAAGGGAAGCTGGGGCTCCGCGAAGGGAAGCAGGTTTCGCACTGCACGACTTCTCAGAGCCTTTTAATACCACTGTATACAGTGAGCAGCGCCTCCCCAAGGGGGTCGGGAATGGTGCACCCGCTTCCTGTCGACTTCCCACCAGCTTCCCAAACTCTTGTCACCATACAACTCTTTGGTCAGAGCATCTCTCTTGGGAATGGTGTTCACAGGAATACAGGATTTGGGCAGCCCCGATACCCAGGGCAGATCTCACTGCCAGTCCCTGGGAGCAGGGGCGAGGGGGGCTGCTGGCTCTGAGAGAAGAGAAACCAGTGGCTGTCCTTGTTCCTAACAAACGTGTTGACAAAGTGTGGGGCTCAGCAGGCCGCTCAACAGGGCTGGCAAGGCCCCAAACGAGGTCAGAAAGCCGCTCAACACAACCAAGGAGCCCAGCCCAGGAGCTGGGGGGCGGAACTGGGGACCCCCACAAGTCTCACTCGAGCGGCAGATGTCAAGAGCTCTCGTCGGTCTGATTGAAATCGGCGACTGTTTTAAGGTTCAGGTTTCTTCTCCTGCAAACCTTAAAGTGATAACCAGAGACTTAAAAGTAAATGAGCTGCCGGTTGCTGACCTGCAGGCGAGACCGGTCCTGGCGGCTGTCCGCCAGCAAGGTCTCTGCCCAGCAATGCGCACCTGGCCTGCTGCAGCTCCTCTGCAGCCCCCGCTCCTTGCCCGCACTCACTCACCTGCACTGTCCTCGTCAGCCGAGCTAACTAGGACAAGGAGCTATATAGCTCCCTGCTAAGATCTTTACCTTCACCCAGCCCTTAGGTCCGAGTGCAGATACATGAGGCTGGTCGGGGAGCGAGGGCTAGCCTCAGGAAGGTATGGCATCGCCACAGCGGGGCGCGCAGGGCAGGAGAGAGGTTCTGGGCCCCCATGCTCATAAGCCAGACTTCCTGTGACTGGCCAGGTGGCTGGATGGCAGAGAGTTCAAGAGGTCTCAGTGAAGGGTGCTGCCCAAGACCTGGAGGCTAGAATCTAAAGGTGTGGGTTTGGTGACATGGAGGTTCTGCGGGTACCTCATTTCCA
>PVJD01011910.1:0-43053 GCA_004026545.1 Mormoops blainvillei | reverse complement strand
TGACATGCGCAGAAAAGACTAAATAATGGCTTTACGGGGTCAATTGGGGCAAATCCCTGAGTAGAAAAGAAATAGGGCCCAAGACTGCTTTGACCATCAGAGCTATTCCTTCCACATACTTGTAACTCTGGCCTTTCCTCCCTCCAACTCTCCCTTCATTTTTCATCGTTCTCCTCTCTCCTACAAAAACCGTTCTTCAGCGCCCCCATTAAAAGAAAGCACAGATTGAAAGCAGTTAAACTCCATAAGGTGAGTACGCGGAGATACTCAGTTTAAAATCATAGCACAGCTGCTTACCAAAGGGTAAGTCCTTAAAAGGTCACTGACAGCTTGTCCTCTCTGTATTTTGTTAAGAATGGTAAAGGCAGCCCGTAGCTAATGAACTGCTTCAGAGAGACAGGGCCGTATAGTAACAAAAAAAGTGATATACAAGAAATTCTATGCAGCGTATTCAACCAGACACCCATGGCTACCATTGCCACTACAGCATTATGGTAGGCATTTTACAGATTTTACCCTTTTTAAATTTAATACTCATAACAGCCTTGTTTTATTGAGAAGGAAACTGAGGCCCGAGATTCCCTAGCTAGGAAATGGTGTAGCCATATTCCAACCCAAGTCCAACTCAACGCAGGAGCCATGTTCCAATTCAGGACTTAAGACAAAGCCCATGCTCATCCATCCAGATCAAGAGAAACCTCCTGATTTCATAAAGGCATTTTCCACAGGCATCTTGATGATCTCATGCCTGTGATTCCCAGTAGTCATTCTCCTGCACCTGACATTCCGCCTTCTCCCCCGATCACAGCTCTATCCTACCATGTGACGCTCTGTACCAATAACTAAAACAAGTTTATAGGGGGAACAGTAAACTTGACAAGGTCCCAAGTTATGATTTCATACTAAAAATTCCCAAGTATTGAAAATGGCAATTGATCATATTGCTTAATTCCCACATGCAATTATTAGTTACCAAGTTTAGACTTCCCAGCCTAGATGTATCTCATACATCCATCTCCTTTTCATTTCACTCTTATCCAGGCCCCTCTCTGCCTCTACCTAGGACTGTTACAATAGCATCCTTACAGGGATCTCCCATCTCAAATTCATCCTGTGTAATACTCTCCAATTAATTTTCAAAAGCACTACTCGTGTCACTTCCTTAAAAATAAGTTTTCCTATTTTCTGCTAAAGTACAAACCCCTTATTTTAGCAATCAAGTCTTTCATGAACTAACTCCAGCCCCAACTACTTTTCTGATCTTCTGCCTTCCCATACACATTTTACATTCCAATTAACTAGCTTGAAAAGTGTCCCAAATGTTCCATCAGCTACATCTCTGCTCATATATGCCCTCTGCCTGGAAGGCACCGCCCCCCTGCCTAATGATCCTCCCATGACACCCCTGACCTTGTTTTAAGATCCAGCACAAATGCTCCTCATTTATGTACCAAGCACAACTGGAGATGGAAGAAAGCTATAAATCACTTACCTGCCTTTAATAAGCTTATAGTTTATGTGGAGATGTAAGCAATACAAGTCTACATAAGAGATTCCTTGATTCTTCACTCCCAAAACTTAATCCTACGCCAGTTTTTCCATTTGTTAATGACACTCTATTATTCCAGTTGCTCAAGTCAAAAACCTAGGAATCCCGCTTGATTCTTCTATTTCTCTAACTCCACACCCTCCACCCAAACACATATATTTAATTCATCAGCGAGTCTTTCTAATATTACCCAATCCAACAACTTCTTACACATGGGTAAGAAGGTCACCATTATCACGTTTGCATTATAACTTCCTAATTTGTTTCTCTGCTTCCATTCGTGCCTTCCTATATATACTCTTCTCCAAATACAAGAATAAATAAGAGTTATTTCCTTCACAAAGTTTACAATATAACTACACTTGGTGAAGCCTAACTATTAATTAACAGGAACCTATACTGAATCACATTAGAGTGCCCCATTCTTCAGAGTCTGGAGCTGAGCCAATCTCCCAGTGTCCCTTACAGATGCTAGGGGGGCAAATTTTAGAGTTAATCACAGTTGAGGGGTTAGTTTTAAAGAAGACTGAGGAAAAAGCAGTAAAGTAACAAAGTGGCAGGAATAACCTGTAGAGTCAGATGGATCCAAATATGAATGCTAAATCTGACACTTACTAGTTCTATGACTTTAACGGTAGTCAACCACTGATTAAAAATGATGATGGTGATGATGATGATGATACCAGTACTAATTATGGAGCACTTGCAACTTACCCAAACTAATAAATGTCTAAAAACCACTCTTGTAAATAGATTTAATGAGAAATTGACAGGTGGGGGAGGGGAAAATATAGATATATATATAAAATATTCTGTCCAGAAGGTATTCAGCCATGTAATATGAAAAATAGAGACATTTATTGAAGAAGATACAAGAAACATTATATACAAAATGGGAACACTTCAATCCCCTTCAAAATAGGCACCTTGGGACCTCACACAGCTCTCCCAGTTGCCATCAACTGCCCCATCGTACTTTCCTGACTTTCACTGGTCTGAAATCTCTTCCCTTTCAAAGATGATTTTAGTTTTGGAAAAAGCCAGAAGTCACAGGGTGCCAAAGCTGGGCTCTAAGGCAGCTGAGAAATCTGGGTGATTTGATGTTTCGCCAAAAAACCCTGCACGAGACATGATGCATGAGCAGGCACATTGTTGTGATGAAGCTGCCAATCACCAGTTGCCCATAGCTGCAGCCTTCTGAATCATTCAAATAGTTTCCACAGAGAAGTGTTCAAGCTTAATGCAAAATCTGATGTAGGTTTGTTGCTCTACTTGCTCAGTTATTTTGAATGTGATAGCCACACAGTACAGATGCTCACTCAATGGCGTCTACCACCCCCACTGACTAGTACAGTGAAGTCGTCATAATTCACATGTGCATTCCAGTCCACTCTCCTTGGCTGCCAGGTTACACTGATGTCATGCAAACCATTCTCGTTATAGTAACAATGCCCAGACTTTTTCCAGACAGGCTAATATATATATTTGATGAGACATTCAAGTTCTATTGCCTCTATAGTAACAGAGCATCTTCAGTACATATTTTGTTTGTTTTCCTAGTCATTACTCAGGATCAAAATATTGCAGAACTCCATAGGTCACCAATCACATTACAGTCTATAAGTTTAAGTGATCAAGTCATAGCTTATCTCTTGAGTCAACAGTCACAAGGTAAAAGATTTTACAAAAAAGAAAAGCAGCCCAGAAAGGACTCCCAATTATAAATTGGTTTTTTTCATCCCACACCCATGAGGATCACACTGCAGAAATGAATTTACTAAACTACCGAAGTGTCACATGTAGTCGTTGTTGAATCTCTTTCCTAAACTGGGACTGCATTGATGCTACCTGCTGTCCAGTAAGGGCCCTGTCACAGGTCTTGTAGGTCAGTCTGTAACAGAGACTGACCTGTTCAGTCTGAGGATGCTGAAAACGATTAAGGAATTGTATGGATATGACAGTGTCCTGGGACACTGCTCGGGCCACAGTATGAAACTCTAGTTCATCAAATCCTTTCTTCTCATCTAACCAAAAACTAACATCATGCACGTAGCTTGGAGGATATAGGGAATAGCTTTTAAAGGGTTCTATTTTTCCAGGGACAAAATTCTTCAGGAAACGTTTATCAAAGGTCCACAACATCCTCCAGTCAGAGATACCCCAGACAAGCATGGCTAATAGGTCCAAGTTTATAGACACAAACACAAAACACTGGTCCTCATGTATAATGGTTGGAACAGATGTGGTAACAGACCCAATAATCAGATCCTTGGCACAATCTGGGCCAAAATTATGAGACTTCACATTAATCATATAATCTTTCCCATTTGGTTGAAAGATGAATTCTACTGAACTGCTCAGTTTAGAGCCCTCCAGCAATGTCTGAGTCAGAAGGCTATCTAGAATGCCCTTCAGGTGGTCCAGTAGTGACTGAAGATAGCTATCCTTCATATTTTGATTAAACCCAAGGATAAATAAAGTTTCGTGAAATGCTGGCATTGTGAAAGGCGAGATGTGGCACTTCTGAAAGACAGGTCCACTGAGGATATGCAAAGAACCTGGGAGGAAGTCTGGTGCTTGGATGACAGCCTGAACATGAACTAGGAGAGAAGGTCTAAGCCAGATCTTGGCTTGGCCATGGATCCCTTCATGAGCTTCTTCCTTACCATCTCTTCCAGGGCTCTTGGGAAGGTTAAGTTCTGAAAGTGACACTAGAAAGTCCTCCATGTCTTGCGCTGTCCCACCAGTCAGGGACTGAGAATTTGAGTTACCTTCAAGGAGATTAATCCAAAAGGCAGTTGATAGAATGTCACAGTTCCAGGAAGTGAGAATTCTGGTTTCTCCCTGTAGCAGCAAAGGCAAGGAACACTTCAGCCTTTTTAAAGGGAAAGTTTTGCCCAATTCAGCAATTAGTTTCTCATTTATGGTTTTGATAGGATGACGAGAAGATGCTTCTAGGAAACCCCTGTTTAAACACAAATACAAAACAACCTTTTTAACTTAGATAATTATAATGTAGGTAGAATTAAAAGTGCAGATAGCTGAATAAAAAAGAGTTATCCTTAAGTTGATCCTAAAAGACAAATAATCCACCAAAACCAGAGAGAGCATGTGCTTCAGAACTCTGACAACCACCATCCCTACAACATAACAGGGAATTTTTAATTCTAAAGAGGCTTATGTAGGCCAGACTGACAACTGTTCAGAGTACCAACATCATTAACAATACAGATAACATCCATTTAACATATGGTTGCCATCAAGCCAATCAGGATACAGCTAGAGATAGAAGTGATTTCTAGTAGCAGTTACCTGTTCAACTTTCCTACAAGTGCTTCTGGTTCTGGAAAGGAAAACCACTGGTTACCCAGTTTGATCCTGAAGATTCTTGGTTGCAAACCCTCAAATGGTAAGCTCCGGGTGAAGATATGGTTCAAAGCACCTTCTACATGAAAGGATTTATCTTGACTCCTGGCAAAATAGACACCAAATATGAAGTCTGTCATTATTAAAGAAAGCAAGTATTTCTGAGACTGAATCAGGAAATTAGCAAGGAAAAAGTTTGCCTATGAGATTTTTTTTTTTAATCATTAGTGAGAGAGATGAAAAGGCTTAGACCTCTGTTATTACTTACCTATATCCAGTGCACTTGTATCCTGGCACAGCCTCACAGCTGAAAGAATGCACATCACTTAAAATGAATCCTCCTAGAGCTGCCATGGCAACCACTTGCCAACTGTTGTGCCATTCTCTTGTGGGATTATCAGCAGGAGTCCCACCTTGTCCTCTACACAATGCCACATGGACTTCTCCTCCCTCTGCAAGAACATCTGCACAGCTAATAGGGGGAGGAGGACAACAGCCATTTATCAGAAACAAATAGAAATTACCACAGGAGTTAGATGTATACACATGGTCTGGCTATGAAATAATTGAAATCCAATTATATCCATTGGCAAAGGTCTATTAGACTTCAAACAAGCAAAGAAAGTAGCTGGAATTAAGAAAGAATGTAAATTTAATGTTCAACTCATAACTGACACTGGCAGCTGACCATGGCATTATCCAGTTTGGTATTTGCAATGTTCACCTACATGTCATAGAAAGGTCAATGTCCACAGAATTCCTATACGGAATTCATTGATCAGGCTGTTCCTTCCCCATGGAGAGAGTTGTTCTTTTCACTCCCCACCTGCCTGTTAAAATTCTACACTTCAAATGCTAATTTAAAATACTGCCTCTGTGAAAAGTTTGTTAACAACTGAGACCTAAAGACACCACCAACTGTATCACATGTTTTGGTATAACAGTGTAGAGCAGAGATTTTCAACCTTTTTCATCTTATGGCACACACAAACTAATTACTAAAATTCTGTGGCACACCAAAAATTTTTTTGACCTGACAAAAAATAGGTATAATCTTGATTAATTCACACCTGACGGCTATTGTGTTGGTTGTCATTTTTTTTTATTTGACAATCTAAAGAACAGAAGTCAGGGTTCCTGACAAAATAGTCAGGTATTGCATGTTTTAAAAATTGTTCTGGAACACCAGTTGAAAATCGCTGGTGTAAGGTACTGTGGTAAATCTGCAATAATTTTGGGAAGTAGTTACCATAAATATCTTAAGTTTATAGATGAGGAAGCAAAAAAGGATTAAGTAAGCTTACCTAAAATCAGGAAACTCTTAAGTAGTAGATGTGGATTTGAATCCAGGCAGTTTGGCTGCTAAATCCATGCTCTTCACCATTAAATTACACGGGTTACCATTATTTTGCATTATCAAAAATAGGTGATCGTCCCTCTACATTCCCAAGAGCACGCTATTTGTACTTTTATTTAGTGTTTAGGGTTAAACGTCTGCCTTTCTCACTAGACTGTGTGTTCTTTTGGAGCTTTCAATGCCCTCTAAACTTACAGTAATTTGCACACGTATGCCTAATTTCCCAAACTAAAATGTTCGAGTGCATTATGTAATGTACATCTTAAACATCTTAGTTGTGAGTGCTCCCCTTTCCTCACCTCTGGAAAAACTTGGCAAGTAATTCCCTGTTCTTAGCTACTCCAGCTTTACGTCCACAGTGCGGAAAGTTAAAACAAATTCGATCGAACTCCCTGTCGTGCAGTTCAAAGGCATCTGCCAGCCGGGTACAGTCCACACCAAAACGTATCTTAGTACCTGGCACGAAATACAGACAGGAGGATGTCTTAACAGAGAGCCAGAGAAAACCTTTCCCAAACCTGGACCGTGCGAAAAAAACGGGCTTTCTGTAAACGTTCGTGGGACGCTCAAAAGCAATCCTCACGTTACTTGAATGCCCATGTTCCCACCCTTTCGTCTTGAGGCCGCACCAGCCCCTGGGCGGGGCTTCGCGAAGGGGTCGGCCGCGCTACCTCGCTCACGCAGGAGACGCACATTCTCCCAGGCTACCGGATCCCGGACTAAGTCGGCGGGGAGCTGGAGACAGGTGGCGGTTAGACTCGAGCTCGGATCCAGAGTCTCGCTTACAGCGACGGCGAAGGAGAAATTCCCCTCCCCAACCAATAGGAGGCGCCTAGGCGCCATAGCCCCAACCTGCTCCTTGTTCGCGTTCTCGGAAGCGCTAATTTATGACGTCACTTCCTTCTCTGGTCTCTTGCTGCCCCCTCCTCATCCGTCGCTGGTTGATGACGCCAACACAGCGCTTGGTGGCGTGGACAACCTAGTACAACAACATTCCGAGAGGAAAATAGCAATGAGTACAAACGCGAGACACCGACCACGCCGTACCTCACCTCACCAGCACCCTGTCGGAAGTGTCAAAATAAATGCCCTTTAGCCCGAGGGTGGCCGTGGGTGACTTCGTCACACCTGCATGAACGAGGTCACAAGCAGTAACGCAGAGGGGCAGACCAAGGGTGAGGAGAGTTCCGAGTGAAGGAGGAAGCGGGGCCCGGCTCAGGCCAAGGAGAAGTTAGGTTGTGTTCTGCAGGTTCCTGTCGTAGAGGATTTTATAAGTCTTCATCTTCTCCGAAATGGCTGCTGCCCATTGCCTCTGCTGTTCGGAATTTTTCCAGGTGCTGCTATCTCCTGCCTTTTATTTATTCAAGAAATACTGAATGTCTAAAATATCGGAATCCCTTTAAGATATTAAAAGGAAGATGGAAAGAAATACTGAGTACCTGTTATGTGCCACTGTGAGGATGGTTAGATATGTAAATGAACAAGATGGAGCCTATGGTTTCACTGAGCTTGTAGTCTGGCAGAGGATGCACAGCAGAAAAGGCAATTCTGATATAGTGAGATGCCACGTTATGAGTGGAGTAATTCAGTGCTGTGGGAGCACTGTGGGGTCGTGCTGGACGTGGCTCCTCCAACCCCCATAATGGAATGCTGGCCGGAGGGCCCCTGGCCAAAAGGAATGTGTATTGCTTTGGAAATGGATTGTAATTCCCTCCTTATCTACTTTTGGGAGAGGCTTCTTGCCCTGTGTGACCACTTCTTAGTCTTTTCTCTTTGCCTATAGGGATTGAGTTAATGTAGGTTAGAGTCACGTGCAAGACAAGTGCCCCCTTTGTCTGGGACTCCTTAAAACAAGTCTCAGACTCAGGGAGGTGTGGTCCTGCTTCCCCAATCCGCTGTCATCAGTGCTTCCTGTAATATGAGTAATAAAGGCTGTGTCTGCTCCATCCAGTCCACCTTGTGGTTTTTTTGGCTTATTTGAACAAGCAGTCAAGAGCTCAGGGGTAGACCTTCTGTGTTAGAAGCACACAGAAGGAAAATCTTACCATTTTGCCGGGAAAAGTGAAAGATTTCCTGGAGTTGAAACTTGAGTTGAAAGCCAAGGGGGAAAGTATACTTTACCAAAGGGTGAAGAGGAGTGAAGAGGCAGAAGGAACAATATATGCAAAAGCATGATGGAGAAACAGAATTGTTGAGTTTGGCTGAAATGTAGTTGGAAGGAGAGTGAGTAACAAATGAGACTGAAAAATGAAGCAGGTGTAAGGTCATCTAGAACAACACATGACAAGCCATTTTAACAGCCTAAACCTTATTCTGAAACAGTGGCCAGACACTGAAATATTTTAAATACATTAAAAAAAAAACACTTAGATTTTCATTTTTGAAAGTCTTGCTTTTTTGGAGAAGGACCAGAGGAGAATGAGGCTGATGGCAGGGAGATCCAATAGGAGGCTACTACAGTAATAGCGTCCAGGGCTGATGGAGATCTGGATTGGAACTTGGCAGTGAAATGGAGGGTAGTGGGCTGATTCAAAAATCAACAAAACCTAGTCACTGGATAGATATAAGAGGTTGAAAGAGAAATCAGTGTCAAAGATAAGCCCCAGGTCCCAGAAGTAAACAAGTGAATGGATGGCAATACTGTCCTACAGCCCCAGGACAGTATCACCTTGGTCTGCAGACTGAATAATAAGCCTGTTGGACTTTGTGGGACCAGCTACTCTTTAGTCATCATGCTATTTGTTGACATCAGTGCATGCATCTATCTTCACAAAGGCAAATGGTGTGAGGACAGTTACCTTTAAACCTGCAGTATTAGCTTTGTCCCTACCTGTGGAAAGGTGGGTGAGTGGTGACTCCCAAATCATGGCCCCCTGGTCATGGTGATTTGGGTGATGTACATTCTTTCTTTGCTCAGAGAACTCAGAGTGCCAGGTTTGGTGACATCGCTTAAGGAACATGGACTGGCAGAATAAGGCTTTCTGTCACTCTCCTATAGAAGCTACAAAGAACAGAAGCTACTCAACATCAAATTACTCTTCTTCAGGAAAGGTATTGTCCTGCTCCTAAGCCAACGAACCAGACTCTTTTGAATTATTATTATTTTTTTAATCTTTATCCAAGGATATTTTTGACATCTTAGAGAGAGAAAGGGAAAAAAAAAAACATTGATGTGAGAGAGAAACATTTATTGGTTGCCTCCTGCACGTTCCCTGATTGGGGATCAAACTCACAACCTAGGTATGTGTCCTGACCATGGACCAGACACACAACCTTTTTGGCATATGGGAGGGTGCTCCAACAAACTGAGCCACCCGGCCATAGCCTGCCCCCTCCGCTCCCAAAAAATAAAAATGGATAGGCTTTTGATTTCCTACAAAAACTGAAGTTAAGACATTGGCCATCTGCTATGTTCAAAGAACTGATGATTGAGAGGGCAGGCAGAAGGAGAGGGTGAGGATATTGGAATGAGTAAGAAACAGATCCCGTCCTCAGGGATCTACAGTATAGGGGATTCCACATGTACTTCAAGAACTCTTGACACATGGTAGAAGTTATAAATATAGAAAGTTATGAATATGAAGTACTGTGTGAGACAAACAAGGAAAGGCATATGGAATAAGTGGCATTTGAACTGGGCCTAGAAGGAAGGAAACTAACATTTATTGTATTATCTAGTTTTCCAGTTCTCACTTGTCCCTATTCTCTTTGTAGCAATACTCTTAGTCCTTAAATTCCCATATCTCAAAATTACCTGAACATTTAGCTAGTATATAGTATTGGGGGTACTAAAGTTTTTCTGTCTTTTTGAGAGGGAGTATTTACTCTACACAGTCATCCATTACTGCTGGTTGAGAGGATAGCTCAAAGGACTTGTGGTCCTGGAGAAAAAGAAACAGAATGACAACAATTAATTTGTGAGGAAAGTCTAGATTCTTAGTAAGATATGCTTGTATTATGGTTGGCCTAGGGTAAAAAGGGATGCTTTTTCTGCTCTCTGATTTGTGTAACAAGCTTATCCATTCTCACCTTTACCCAGAGACAGTTCCTCACCTGTTTCCTTACAAACCCACACTATGGCAGCCTCATTAATGCAGATGGCCATGCTGAAGTGTGGACAGATTGGAATGATATGTCCAAGTTTTTCCAGTATGGATGGAGATGCACCACTAATGAGAATGCCTATTCAAACCGTACCCTGATGGGCAACTGGAACCAGGAAAGATATGCCCTAAGGAATATCGTGCAGCCCATACCTTTGCCTTCCCAGGTAATCTTAACTTTCTCTTTCTCTGTTTCCTTCTGTTAGCAAAACAAATACCAGTGGCCATTTGAGAGACAATAATTTGATAACTTCTAATGCTCAAATCTCTCATGCTTCTGTTCAATGAAGTGGCTTGGGGAGGGCAGCAGTCCTTAGCTGGAATACTTATTGCACTTTACCGTCAATTTGAATACTGTATTATTGTAAAGTAATAAAAAGATGGGTAAGCTGAATATTGTATTATTGTAAGGTAATGAAAAGACCCTTTCTCTTGCTTCTGTTTGAATTTTATTCATCTACAGAGCTATATGTCTTCTGACTCAAGCTGGCTTCCCCCCGGTCCTTGCCGTTGTAGCTCTCCTAAGTAAGCAAGCATGCAAAGGTTATGAAAGTTGGTAGGTTAGACCTCTAATTAATCTAAAATATGACAGAAACTGTTAGAATTCAAGTCACTGTGTCCTTCATTTCCCAATATTGGTTCTAGACTCCTATATTTTTAATCTCTTACTTTTTCTTTCCAGTTTGGACACTACTTTGAAACAACATATGATACAAGCTACAACAAAAAAATGCCACTTTCAACCCATAGTAGGTGGACTATTCTTTTTCATTCTTATAGTCTCAGGACCTAATCCAGGGCCTGGAATGTAGAAGGAACTCAAATAAAAGTAAACTGAATGAGTGAATAATGGAATGAATGAGTGAATGATGTCTCTCTTTTCTGAATTTTGACAGGACTCACTCTCTATTTCCGTAGAAGAGTGGAATTGGTTACTAATTGCTATTGACTGATTCCACTTATCTTTCCTTCTCTTTCCTCTTCCCTCAGGATTTAAGCGAGAGCCTCACTGGTTTCCAGGACATCAACCTGAGCTGGATCCTCCTCGATACAAATGCACAGAAAAGTCAACTTATATGAGTAGCTATTCAAAACCCCAAATTGGACATAACTCTGCATGTGTGTCTAATCATAATAGCTGCCCATTTCAGGGTCTAGGATTCTAACAAAAAACAACAAGCTTCATTTTTCCACGGTAGAATACAGGAGGGAGCACATTTAAGCACAACTAAGAATTTAGCAGACTATGGCATCACTTCACTCTCTGAATAGATAAAGCACAGAAAATGTTCTCTACCCCCTTTTAACCAAGATTTAAATGTCAAATTTAACTTGTTTACATCTATTAGTTATGCATTAGGGGTGTTGTAGGAGGACAATAAAAAGAATTATTTCTCTCAAATCTACAAGCAGTTGGTTCTTCCCTGTCTTCCATCAGGAGCAAAACTCAGCATAATGTAGGTTATTTGGCTAGATGGTCTCTGGATATGAGTCTGACAGACATGCTCAGATAGTGTCACTTTAATGTGATCTTAATGAACATTCCTCTTAAGGACTAGAAAAAGAAAAATAACTTTTTTGTTATTAGAATTTAAAACATAAAAAAGTAGAATATTATAATGAACTTCCATCTTTAAAAATTTCTGATCAATTTTACTCCCCTATCTACTTTCTGTGTATTTATTTATTTATGTTAGAGAGAGGGGAAGAAACGGAGAAAGAGAGGGAGAGAAACATCAATGTGTGGTTGCCTCTTGCACACCCCCTCCCTACTGGGGACCTTGCCTGCAACCCAGCCATGTGCCCTGACTGGGAATCAAACCAGTTTCCCTTTGGTTTGTAGGCTGGCATCCAATCCACAGAGCCATGCCAGCCAGGGAGGCTTTCTCTGTTTTTTTAAAATTAATTTTGGAGCAGATCTCAGAAATTATATAATTTTATCTATAAATATTTCCATTTATATTTCAAAAATATATGACTCAATTTTTGACTCCACACAAACATCACCACAGGAACCTGTTGATCAAACAAAAGCTGAGTTATTAAATCTATAGCAAGGAAGAATATCAACTTGACAGAGTCTTGGTAATGATTTAAAAAGAGAATATTTGGGTAAGTTATCTTCAGGAATTTGGGATGGGGATTAGTTGGTTTAACTTTAAGATGGGTCTTTCAATCAGGAAACTGGTAGGGATTGAGAAAAGGCTGTGATTAGTTTACGGTTAGTGAACCCATAGAGGCAACGGTCTTAATTTTAAAGTGGCTAAACTTAGGGAAATCTAAGATGGCTACAATGGAGGTTGGAAACTACACTCACCCTCCCCCAGGACCAAACTGGAATTACAACTAAAATATAGAGCAATCAACCTGAATATTCAACTGAAGACTAGCTGAATAGAAGTCTTATAACCAAGGAGTTACAGAATAAGCTACATCAAGATTGGTAGGAAGGGTGGAGTTGCAAAAAGTGCTAGACCCACTCCCATAGGCAGCAGCTGAGATTCTGGAGGGATATCTTGGCTGCAGAAGTTCTCCCTGAGAAGTGGAGGGGTCTCAACCCCAAGCCAGGCTTCCCAGCCAGAGCAACAAAGCTGAGAAAAGGTGCCCACATAATATCTGGTTGTGAAAATGAGCAGGGATTCTATCTGCTAGGAAGAGGTGGGAATCCACCAGAGACACAGGCACCCTCTTAAAGGGCCAATGCACAAAATCTCATTCACAGCCACTGATCCTAGGCTCTGGCAGAGGGAGGACAGAGCAGACCAGAGTTGCATGAGGAGAGTCTGGTTTTTGTAGCTCTAGAGTGGCTGCTGAAAGGATAACAACCAGAATCCCTGTGCTGAGTTCTCTTGCACTGCAGATGCCATCTTTCTTGGCTGGAGTGCTCCCCTTCATATGGCATCGGCCTGGGGAAAGCAATAGACCCACTCCCTGGACTCCCTGCCTCCCCACACTGTGGAGCTTGTGCACTGCTGAGGAGTCAGGTGCCTGGGCCAGAATATAGAGGTCTAGGCAGACTCGGGGGGTGCCAGTAACTGAGTGGTGTGGCTTTGGGGCAGGGACCATTCCACCCACTTTCCTGTGAAACTGCCTGGCTCCAACCTCTCACAAGAGATCCGCTAGCCCCACTCCCTTGGCTTCTGGCAGTCCTGCCCTCCTGACACGAGTGGCTCCACCCTACAGAGGTCTGGGAAGAATCTGGGACAGACTGAGTTGGGTGGCACCTCCCTATCAAGGGAGATCCACTAGCCCCACCCTCCTGACTCCTGGTGGCCCCACTGTGCTGATGGGCTCCTGGAAGAATCTGCCACAGACTGAGTAGTGTTGCTCTAGGGCAAGGGCTATTTTTCTCTCACACACCTGAGCAGTGCAGAGCCCTTTCTTCACACAACCAAATCTTGGTCTGTTTGGGCCTCACCCTGATTACTCCCTAAGTCCCCATCGTACCATAAAGGTTTGCAAGCACCCAGAGGGTGGCCGATAAACTTGGTATACCCTGGGACATTTGCTGAGTGGCCTCAGACCCAGTACTGGTACAGAGTTTGAACCTGCATTAATCTGGTGAATACCATTCATCCCTACCTGGTGAGTCACTGAGAACCCACCTCACGCAACTCAGGTACTGACAGAGGCTCCTGTAATGACTGAGCTTACCAAGCAGCCGAAAGGTAAAGGCAGGCAGAGGTGAAACTTGGGGTAGCTTGGGAGTTTTTCTGACCTGCCCCTGGGCCCAGTGTTGGTAAAAGGCTGGCCTTGGTGCTCAGCTCGCTCATTCCTGTGCACACCCAGGCGCAGCAGAGGCGACCACAAACTGTGGATTGCTTTGTAGCTCCCAACAGATTTCCTAGGAAAAGTCACAGGCAGGATCTGACATTGGCCTGCACCAGAGTCCCTCCCAAGAGGTCCTAGAATCAATACACCCAGTGGAAAGCTTCAGACAATATCAGAGCAGGATCCAAATAGCTTCACAAGTGTCATACCCAAAGGCAAATCTCAAAAGCCACCAGACCCTGCTGAGGCAAATTCCAATTTGTATGGTCAGCATCTGCACAGCAGCTGAAACACTTGAGGTTTGGATCAATCCTCACAGTTAGCCAAACTGAGGGTCAACCCCACATACGAAGAAGCCAACAGAAATCAAGACTCAAGTACAACAGGAGGACCCACTTAACCCACATAAGGGAACTTCCTGGAGCACTCAGCTCTGGTGATCAAGGAGACTGTGCCACTGGGTTCCACAGGGTACCTACTAAATAAAGCCATATTACCAAGAAGGGACTTCATTGTACACTTACCTGATTCATAGAAACAAACAGAAAGAGGCAGCCAAAGTGGGAAGACAAAGAAATATGCCCCAAATAAAAGAACAGGAGCATTCTCAATAAAAAGCTAAATGAAATGGAGGCAAGTGATTTACCAGATAATAGAGTTTAAAACATAGTTATAAGAATACTTAAAGTTAGAAGTTCAATAAAAAGACAGTAAGCATAAAAAAAGGACATAGAAACCATAAAAAGAACAAGTCAGAAATGAAGAATACAATATATGAAATGAAGAATATACTAGAAGAAGTAAGCAGTCATTTGGATGAAGCAGAGGGTCAAATGATCAATTTGGCAGATAAGATAGCAGAAAACACTGAATCAGAACAGCAAAAAGAAAAAAATAATTTTAAAAAATGAGAATAGTTTAAGGGACTTTAGGACAACATCATGCACAACAATATCTGCATCATAGCAGCACTAGAAAGAGAAGAATGAGAGCAAGAGATTGAGAACCTATTTGAAGAAATAATGGCTGAAAACTTTTCTAAACTGCTGAAGGAAAAAGACACACAAGTTCAGGAAGCACAGAAAATCCCAAACAAGATAAACCCAAAGAGGCCGACATCAAAACACATTAAAATTAAAATTGCAAAGATTAAAGATAAAGAGAGAATCTCAAAAGCAGCAGGAGAAAGACAGTTACCTACAAGGGAGCTCCCAAAAGACTGTGAGCTAATTTCTCAACTGAAACATTTCAAGCCAGAAGGGCCTGGCATGAAATATTCACAGTGGTGAAAAACAAGAACCTAAAATCAAGGCTACTGTACCAGCAAGTCTACCACTTAAAACTAAAGGAGAAATGAAGAACTTCCCTGTCAAGAAAAAGCTGAAGAAGTTTATTACCACCAAACCAGTATGACAAGAAATGTTAAAGTGTCTTCTTTAAGAAGAAGGAGGAGAAGAAAAACAGAGGAACATCATAAAAAGAATAAAATGGCAATCAGTATATACCTGTCAATAACCACTTTACATGTAAATGGCTTAAATACTCCAATTAAAAAAATAAGGTAGCTGAATGAATAAGAAAAGAAGACCCATATATATGCTGTCTACAAAAGACCCAGCCCGGAATGAAAGATATACAAAGATTAAAAGTAAAGGGATGGAAAAAGATATTTCATGCAAATGAAAAGGAAAAAAAAGCTAGGGTAGTAATACTATATCTGACAAAATAGACTTTAAAACAAAGGCTACAGTAAGAGACAAAGAAGGATACTACATAATGATAAAGAGAGCAATCAAATAAGAGGATATAACACTTGTAAACATTTATGCACTCAACATAAATTAACAAATATATAAAGCAAATTTTGATGGACATAAAGGAACAGATTGACAGTAATACTGCAGTAACAGTAGAGATTTTAACAACCCATTGACATCAGTGGATAGATTTTCCTGACAGGAATTCAAGGAAACAGCAACCCTAAATGACAGACTAGATCAGATGGATTTAATTGATATTTTCAGAGCATTTCACCCAAAGCACCCCAGTGCACATTGAACATTTTCTAGAATAGACCACATGTTAGGACTGAGAACAAGTCTCAATAAATTTAAGAAGACTGATGCTCAGATGGTTGAAGCATCATCCTATAAACCAATAGGTGTGGGTTCAATTCCTGGTCAGCGCACATACCCAAGTTGAGAGTTCAATCCCCGGCTGGGGCACATAAGAGGGGGCAATCATTTGATCTTTCTCTCTCATGTCTATGTTTCTCTCTATATATATATTTCTTTCTCTCCTTTTCTCTCTCTTGAAAGGCAATAAAAATGTGCTTAGGAGGATAAAAACATTTTAAAAATAACTTTAAGAAGATTAAAATCTCTGACCACATTATACGAAAGTAGAGATTAATCAAAAAAAGACCCCTGAAAAACACACAGATAAATAACAATACTAAACAATGAGCTCAAAAAATAAAAAGATATCTTGAAACAAACAGAAATGGGAATACAACAATCCAAAATCTATAGGACATATCAAAAGCAGTCCTCAGAGGGGAATTCATAGCATTACAATTATGCCTCAAGAAACAACAAAAATCCCAAATAAACAATCTACCTTTACATTTAAAGGAACTTGAAAAAGAACAACAAACAAAACAAAAAGTGAATAGAAAAAAAATCATAAAAATCAGAGTGGAAATGATCAAAATAGAGTCTAAAAAGCCACACACTATGGAAGATCAAGGGAACCAAGAGCTGGTTCTTTGAGAAAATAAAACAGATGCACAAGCCTTTAACCAGACTCATCAATAAAAAAGAGAGAGGACCTAAATAAATAAAATCAGAAATGAAAGAGAAGTAACAACAGACACCAATGAAATACAAAGGATTGTAAGAAATATTACAAACAACTATGTGCTAACAAATGGGACAATCTAAAGGAAATGGATACATTTCTAGAAGTATGCAATCTTTCAGAACTAAATCAGGAAGAATCATAGAATCTGAACAGATTACAACTAATGAAATAGAAGCAGTAATTTTTTAAAAAGCTCTCAACAAACGAAAGTCTTGGATCAGATGGCTTCACAGGTGAATTTTACCAAATATTGAAGGAACTAAAATATTCCAAAAAAAAAAAAAATCAAGAGAAGGGAAGACTCCCAAGCTCATGTTACATGGCCAACATTATCAATTTCAAAACCAGAATAAGACACTACAAAGAAAGAAAATTATAGGTCAATAGACCTGATAGAACATAGATGCTAAACCCTCAACAAATTATTAGCAAAGTTGATCCAATAATACATTAAAATGGTCATATACCATAATCAAGTGGGATTAATTTCAGGGATGCAAAGTTGGTACAATATCAGCAAATCAATAAATGTGATACACCACATAAGTAAAATGAAGGATAAAATCACATGATCATATCACCAGATGCAGAAAAAACATTTGGTAAAATCCAGCACCCATTTATGATAAAAACTCTCAGCAAATTGGGAATAGAGGAAATATGCTATACAAGACAAAACCACAGCAAACATCATACTGAATAGGCAAAAACTAAAGGTGTTTCCTTTAATATCAAGAACACAGGGCCAGGCCACTGTCCGGTAGCAATACTTGCCATGATCAGTGTGGCTCAGTTGCTTGTGGGTCCACTCACAAAACGAAAGGTCACAGGTTTGATTTCTGGTCGAAGCACATTCCTAGGTTGCAGGTTCGGTCCCTTCTTGGGCTGCATACAGGAGGCAATGATCAATATTTCTCTCTTGCATTGATGTTTCTCTCCCTCTCTTTCTCCTTCCCTTCCCCTCTCTAAAAATAAATGAATAAAATATTTTTTAAAATAAAATTAAATTAAAAAGAAAATTTAAAACAATGTGGCTAAATAAGAGGTAGGCCATCTATGGCCATTAGACCAAACCAAGCCACAGACTGTTTTGTACAGCCTATGAACAAAGATTTGAGTTTCAGGTTAAAAAGATTGAAAAGGAAATATAAAGAATGTGACAGAGACCTTTCGTGGCACATAAATTTTCAAGCGTTTACAATCTTGTCCTTTACCGAAAACATTTGCTGACCCTTGGTCTGAATAATGGCATCCTTTATATGCTCTTGGTGAAGCAGCAGAAGTATAAACTAGTTGCCTTATATGTGCAGAGCGTCAACTTCCTCTTCCTGGTCTCAGTGTTTCTCTGGAGTAATGTGTTACACATCTGGAAACCCTGCTGCATGGTAGCATCTTGTCCCAGGTCATCCTTCAGGAAAATCAAAACATGAATAACTAAGCACAGTTCATTTTCTTATTATAAAATCATGCCAAAGGTCATCTGAGGACGGCAAAGGGCACTCAGAAATCAACCTGAGCATCAATAATTAAGACCTAAGGATATTCTCTCATTTAAAATAAGCTATAACACTGGGTAGGCAGAGCAATTTAGAAAGAAGTTCCCCCTAGCTGCTTTTGTAATTAGACTAACTGGAACTCCTCCACCTGAGGGCAAGATGAAAAATACCTGTGTGGGGCAACAGATTCTCTCCCCACTACTTCTCAGCAAGGCCCAAAATGTTTTGGGCAGAGTAAGGGGAGGAATGCTGTCCCTTTCTGGTACACGTGACAGCGCTCAGCACAGTGCCAGGCTCAGGATACTGAAGCAAGGACCTTCAGCTTGAGCTATCCAAAAAAATGAGCCATGGCCCTAAAATTATCTTTTCTACAACAAGCAAGCTGATTGTTAACCTCATCATTTCTGACATGTTAGAAATATTCTTTTACTTCAATCAATTGTTATAATAATGATGATCTTTCAGAGACACATAAAAAAGAAAAAAGCATTCTGCTTCTAGAAAATAATATATTTCTATTTTATAAGTTTTCCTTACCTGTAATTTTTCAGAGTAAAAATAAAGACAGAAATAAAACAGGAAGAAAATATCAACTACAGTTTTTCTTTGACTTTTTTCATTAACTCTCAAAGAACCGCACCTAGAAGGAAAGTCTCACCTTGACAAGCTGTCTCCTTTCCTTGCCATCAGAGCCCACACAATCGATTATTTTTGGTGAGTTTACACCCCCTGCTAAACAAAATTGTGCCTGCTTTAAATAACCGTATAGTCGCTAAATTTCCATATTCTTCTGTGGGGTTCACTTACTTAAAAATATAAATACAATTATAGGTCAGACACACTATTTACATTTAAAGAAAAATTAATTATGATCAATAATTTGATATTAAAGGAATAAATGACAATGTGCTGTTGGTTAAGAATTAGAGCTATAACTTTAACTTTAACTTTCTGTTAAATGACAGAGAATATTTGGTATTTAGAAGATTTTAAAAAGTGACATAGATAACACTACCTCCCTAAATATCTCTTAATAAAATTAGGACATACAAAATTAGAATAGTGTAGTGGAAAAACTATTGAAAAACCAGGGTTCATGCCTTAATACTGATTTGTATATGTTATGTCAACTGAGAAATAGTAAACTCCTCACAAAAATATAATAAGGTAAATTTTAGAAAATGCGGAGGCGTTCTCTAGGTTGTAACCACTAAATATGACATTTTCAGGAAATATTGAGCTAAATAATATTGATGGAATAACTGGAAAGATTTTAGTTAACCCACATAATGCAGCTATATTTCAAATCAAGTAATTACAGGTGCTAATTACTACACTGCAAACACAAAGAAGAGATTTACAAAGTAGTTAAAAATGATCATTTTCTAAACTATAACCTTTATTATTAACATATATTCCTGACCACAGGGTACTTGCAGCAATAAAAGATCATTGTGACATAGCTAAAAGTATCATGTACATTACAATCAAATTTATACTATAATACATACTGCATTACTTAATACTGTAATATATCATAATCGATATACTCTACTGCGTACAAAATTTTTAAAACCAGTAACACAGTTAGGAACTTTCTTGCCAAGCTGAAAATGAACCTTGACATAAGCATGTGGACTCTTTCCTCCTTCTGGCCAGTGAAGATAACAGTCTACAGAGCTTCTTCGTAAGAAAGACGGGAGGCATAAAGCTGGGGGCACGAGACGGGACCGCAGGAGAGGCCCATAAGTAGTTTAAGGCTTGAGCAAAGGGATTCTAATAGTGAAAAAAAAAACAACTATAAGTTGAAACAGATGGAACTGCCAGTATTAAAGCAATTGTGACCTACACAAAACAGTGATTTCAAACGATTTCACCTAATAGAGAGTAATTTAGTTTAATAAAAAAATCAAAACAGTTAATGGTATATCACTTTAATTTCCATAGTAGAAAAAACATCTTCTTAATTCTTAAGTTTAGTAATTGGCTGGTGTGCTAGAGTTTTTATGCCTTCTGCGTTTAAAATAAAGAGGTTTTAGTGACAACTAAAAATCGAGGAACAGCACCGAAGGCAAAGCACCATTCAGCAGATGCCACAGACCTGACCTGTGGCTGATCCATGGTTTAGGCCCTGGTTTAGAAACGAAGACCCACCGGCTCAGGACACAGCGTAGCTCAGGGTCAGAGCATGCAACGGCTGACAGGACTTACAATGCATTCGCAGGCTACCTGCCACTGGTAGTTAGAACTCATTCTACCTGAAGGACCACATTGAGCACCTTAAAATAATGACATGTTTTTAAAAAAGTAATTACATAAGATAATTACATAATATACTCCTGCCATATTACTATTAAAAATGACTAAAGGACATAAGGGTATTTTTTGTTTGCTTACAGAACACAATGAAGTCTCATTCTTATTTTAAAGTAATAAGAATTTAAATGCGAAGCTATGATTCTGAACAGAAGGAATATCATATTAAAGTATAGGGAGAGAGATATTTATAAGTAAATGCATATCACCAAAAATTACAGCAGCTTATAATTATTTGAACAGACATAGCAAGAAAAGTGATGGATTACATGCAAGGCACTCCATGGAGGAAATGGAGGCCTTTTCATTTTTAACTCCTAAAGCACAGTGAGTAACTCACACCATTTTTAAAAGCCTTTGACCCTACAGACTCTCAGTTATTCAGGAAAAGGACTTGCTTCTATGCATTTCTCTGGAACGGAAGATTACCCAGAGAAATCAAGTAATTAATTCAGTGTAGTCATCTATTATCAGTCCAACCAAGAGATATTAAATGAAAAAATGGAGGTTGTTGAAGTTATTAGATAAAAATTAAGTTGAATTACATGTGAATTGTAATCATCAGGACCTTCATGTCTGTAATTACAGCATTGTTTATAATTTTAAAGAGTTTATATAGTAGTCTTATAATTAATATATTCCTACAGAGAATAACATAGCAAGAAAGGAACACTTGTTCTTTAAACACATACTTTTCTGAGCCTTCCACTGAGTGGCATCAAAACTTGCTAATATAATAAATCATCACAAAGTGCCTCAACACTTCTGATGATCTGAGGTCTCCTACTTCTGATAGTATGTATTATTTTGTTTGCAGCCTCAGTTCGATCCTATTAATTTAAAAAAAAAAAAAAAAGACAATGCATAAGAAAATAACTGCCTCGGCTGGTTTGAGCTCAGTGGATTGAGCGTTGGCCTGCAAACCAAAGGGTCGCAGGTTCCATTCCCCAGTCCGTACATGCCTGGGTTGTGGGCCAGATTCCCCAGTAGGGGTCACGTGAGAGGCAACCACACATTGATGTTTCTCTCCCTCTTTTTCTCCCTCCCTTCCCCCCTGTCTAAAAATAAAATAAATAAAAACTTTGTTTAAAAAAAGAAAATAACTGACACTTCAACATTTCAGTTATAATAACAAAATGGAATGTAGGCACACATGTAGACAATGAAAAAACTATGATCCCTCAGATCTAAACACAATAGTCTCCTTATGAATGAAATACATCGAAGGTATAATAAATGGTGTGGATGTCTTTTAAAATCTATTTTTTATTTGCTCATTGCTGTGAGAAAAAATGTGAAATACTATTGGTACCGTCTATCCTTTGAGAAATATTCAGAAATTTTGAACCAATCTTAGGTGGTATCATAATCACAAAGAATTTACAAACTGAATACAGTCACAACACATTCTCAGAATCCCTGAGACTTAAGAAAAGAGTATTCTCAGAAAATATTAATATCACAGTTCAGAAAGTTATGTATGTTTAATCCAAATACCTCATCAAGCTGAGAGCTTTGTTTAGGTTCATCTTTAGTTATTCTACTCCTTATTGCTGTCTCTGGTTTGATAAAAAAAAAAATCATCTTTGTTTGCATTTGCTAAGGCCAGTATAATAAAGTATGATGGGGGTACTCCATTGAAACTCTAGAGATGAGCTGTCAGAAAATAAAGAACTATTATTTTAACGCAAACCAACAAAAAATATAAAATCCACAACTCTTTTCTTTTGCTTAACATTAAGATATGCGTTACCATACTAGATACCACAGTGGGTTAAGTGTGGATTACAACCGTACGTGTGTGAGAGACAGAGGTACATGAGGAAGAAGAGAAAGAGAAATTGAGTAACTTATGTGCAGTGAGAGGGGACAAAGGGAAAATTTTATTCCTGTCCTTACACAGCATAAAAAATGCTTTTCCATTTCCATTTTCTAGAATGAAACAGCAGTGTACACTTGACATAGTATATAATAATATAAAAGAAAAGTAATTGTAGTTTTGATTTTCAGGTTTACTTACATTATTGTGGACTTCATGAAATCCTAGGCCTCCCACATCTTGGTCCCCATTGTGCAACCAATTAGTACAAAAGAGGCAAAAATTTATGAGATGGAATCTTCATTCCATCTTTCTATTATTAAAAAATGCAAAATTAAGAAACAATGCATTTCAAACAGTCTCACATCTGGGCAAATATATTATTCTAAGGTAATGCTCTTCAACTAGCTCAACCACCTGGTGCTTGTTACAAAACTTCACTAACTACATTTTTTTCCTTATCATTTATCTTATCTGAAAGTCTTCCTGATTGGCACTCTGGATTGATTCATCAGCAAATTATAGTATTTGATCCTAAGTTAAATTGTATTGAAAACTGAAATACTTGGGCTGCTCATATTCCAGTGAATCCAAAGAGGACAAATGTGGGTCTGAAGACTGTGGTGATCTTGACTCCTGAGAAGTGAGTGTGTATTAAAATGAAATAATGATTATCCCCTTAATGCTAAAAGCAACAGGATTGTGCACTAGTAGCAGATATTGGTTGTACCTATCGTGAGTCTTATCATTCTTTTCATCCTGCAAAACCATTTTACCTTTTTAAGCTTCAAATTAATTGCCATCTTAATATATATAATTAAAATAACTTTAATATTAGGTGTCATCAGTAAAATCTAAGATTTTAAAATAAAAGCTTATGAGATACTGCTGCCCTGATGCTTTCTTGCGAGCCTTTGAACTCTGGAGCGCTCTGCCAGCTCAGAGCTAAGAATACCCTACGGGCACTTGAACTTACATGTATTATGGGCACTGAACAAGTGCTGGGGATACAAAGAAGTACCTAACCCATGACACTGATGGGCTTATGTCTAAACTTTTAAAGCACAAGATAGACTATTGGTTTGCAAAAAACAGCTTGCCTTCATCATGAAATTGACTTCAGAAACTCCAGAATTTTCAAGCCAGAGGGAACAAAGATGAAATATCCACATATCATGCTCTTTTCCACTTAACATGCAGCTGATGTAATTTTCAACTGCTTTACATAAGAAATGTTTACCATCCTCTTTCAGCACATGGAGTGCACATTCATTCAGCTCCACCTCTCGAGGAAGCTTTACTGTGTATCTTGCACTGAATAACTAAAGTACAATACAAAAGCCATCAAATTTTATATGAATGAAAAATCAAACGATGAAAATTCTAAGGATTATAAAGGGAACAAACTTACTTTTTGTTTTTTTTTAACTTTTTGCCTTAAAATAAGTTCCTGCAATTGAAAAGCTCTCCTAGGCAACCAAAGACAAAGTAGTATTTAGTTAACTTTATTCTCTTTTTACACTGCAATACAGACCAAAGGCAGGCCTGAATAAAAGTTTAATTATATCAAAATAGGTAACTCTTTTGTGTTCAATTTCAACACCTATCACTTTTTATCTGTGATACCAATGAACCAAAAAATCAGAACAAAAGGCTAACACCCATACACTCTACAATGAGCTTAGAACCAGAGCATGAATTCATGCTCTTGGTTTGGTGTATCTGTATGTATACAGTCATGTATGTCTGTACATCTTGTCACTTGTACACGCCCAGTTAGTTACCTGTCATTGGTGTGAGTTTTGTGTTTCCTCAGAAGGCCCACTTTCTCTTTGGCCCTTTTCAAAAGAGCTTGTTTCTTTTCAAATTCTGATGATCTCATGCAGTTTTCAATTCTCCGGTACTGAATATCTGAGAACTGTGCTAACAAGAGATATGCCTTTACTTTTCCATTTCTTTTTGTTTTTATTGTTGAGACTCTTACAGATGTTCCCCCTTCCCCTGACCTTTGCCCACCTCCACCCAGGTCCTACCATCCTCCTCTGGCCTTCACCACACAATTGTCTGTGTTCACAGGCTGTGCATATCATTGCTTTCTCCACCATAATTTCTAGCAACTTCCACTGCCCTCAAGAAAACACAATCCTATCATATTTACAGGTACTAAAGGTATCTAAAGAATCACTCAGGTCAAAGAAACCCTTACACTAACATTTAACTTATTTAGGTATCCGCTAAATCGTGTGAAGCACAGTATTTTTTTTTTTATTTTTCAGAACAACTCTAATAGCAACAGCTAATATTTGTAAAGAACTGTGCAAAAACAAAGGACTGTATAAAATTTAAAGACAATTACATTATGCTTTTCATGTGACACTTACTTAGTGAGGTAACTATTGCCAAAATTAGTTAAACTAAAGAACTAAGAAGGAGAAACAGGAAGGTAGAAAGGGGCTGGAGTACTGAAGTCCTAGTACTAGTTGTTGGGTAGTTAGACTACAAATGAACAGCAAAGGATGACTTGCATATTGTTTAATCAGCTAGTTTTATAGATAAATAAATGGGGACATGATAAGAAACAATCTATTGAAAGAGTAACTGTGGAGTGGGGTAAAAGGAAGATGCGTTGCAGCTTACTTTCAAAATTCTGCCCTAAAGTTATGTAGACCTACAATAGGAATAATATATGGAAAAGTGAAATCATGCTTTATTTGCCTTTGATATAAATTTGGCCTTGATGGAAAAAAATCAAGTGTATTCATGCTAAACAACTGTCTTAAGGGCTGCTAGAAAGTCTTACCTTTTCTAGATAGGTCTGCATGATGATTGCAGGGTTTTCTAAGCAGGTTTCTGCTAACCAGTCACCACAAACCCTCAGACATTCTGTGAATATAAGCTTTAGGTTGGGATCATTCTGTATATGAAAAGCAAAATCTTAAAATGTACCTCATTATCAGGACTATACAAAAATATCTTCCACTTCACTTGCTTTCATCATACAACTATTTTAATAAACCAAGTGCATAAGTTTATGAAATAATCATCTTTTACTCTTTATTATTAGTACTATTATTGGAGCAACTCACGATTCTTGAGTAATTGTACATGCCAAGCACTTCCTAAGGGCTTTATGTGTATTAACTCATTTAATCCTATGAAATGAGTATTAATATCCTTAATTTGAAACTAAAACTGAAGTACAAAGAGGGTCGGTAACTCTAGGCAGCCTTACTCCAGGATCCATATTGTTAGGAAATATTTAAACATCCTACCATATTGGTTCCCAGTGCTTTGGTAAAATAGTAAATTCCCTAATAATGGAAGATGTCATACAAGTGCCCAGTACCAAAAGTAGAGTAAGTTGATATTCACTAATCAGGCATATGTCAGAGGTACACCACTGTGACCAAGCCTTTTAACATTTTGTGACTCCTACAAATGCCTATACTTTTGTCGATTGTGTGTTGAAAATAAAGCTGTAGAAGCCACCAAGTTTTCAATAACTAATAGGTAATGTTAGATAAGATATTAGGCATTATATTTTCAAAGTATTTAGTTTGACAACCTAATTATTCTAGCTTGCTTTTAAAAAAACTTTTGTTCTCTCATACCTTTTCCCTTCCTTTTTTTGTCATTCCAAATTTATATCAGCTATTTCATGTTTGTTTCCCATATACCCTTATAAAATTCTATAGAAACTCTTTTCAAAAGGCATTGAAATAAATCAAATAAATCTACCATGAGATGGACTGATAGAATTGTTGCAAAGAGGGACAATGAACACGTTTAAAACCTTTTACAAATATTAACTTTTCAGGCTCCTTTTTACAATTTTTTATTCACGGATCAGTAATTTAAAGAATTTAATAAAATTGTGAATTTATTTAAAATACTTAAAGCACAGTAATTTTTTATAACAGTAAAATACTAATTCAGCCAATAAAAAAAGTGAGCCTCTGCACAACCGGCATCCAGCCTCCTGACGTGCGCTGGGGACGCTCAGGGCCGCCTCCGCTCCTTCTGTGCCCGGAGCTCCCGCGCTTCCTCCCGCTGCCACTCAGGGGCGCCACAGCCGGCTGAATTGCACTGTTCCATTTGTAATGTTGCCCTTTCGGGGAGCCGAAATGAAAATCACATGTGGAAGTAAATACTTTTACCGTTATTACTACTACCGCTGATAATAATAAAAGCTGTAACTCATTCATTGAGGACTCGATTATATGTCAGAACTGTCTTAAGTATGTCTCAACCTGGCTTCCCCAGCCCCCGTGTGCCTGTCTTTCTCCTGTATATGTATATATGCATATGTACGTGTGTATACCCACACAGTATATAAAGTCATTGAATTGTCATCAATGTAAGTTAGGTATCTTCTCATTTTATAAACAGGAAATTAAGGCTTTGAAAGGTAAGTACCTTGTTCAAGGGCTAAACTCCGGTCTAATTCCAAACTGGGAAACCTTAGCTTAAAAAATTGCACTAGCTGGAGTATCTCTCCACCCCTTGCCCTTCTCCTCTCTTGGAGGGTGAATAAAAGCTTTACTTTTTACATGGTATTCTCTTTGCGAATTCTTTCACAGCCTGTATCACCAACCACCCTAACATTTTGGTGGCCCATAGAGGGACATTCTCTATTTCTTCCTCTCCTCCACCTCCTGAGACTTGTGACTGGGGGAGCAGGGGGCAGTGGAAGCTTGATCCAAGCTTACCCACTAACTCTGTCTCTGTGAGATCTGGAGAGAGGATTCTAACCCATTTCTGGACTCCGTGGACAGCTTCCTCTTCATCCCTTACGTGGCCAGTGATTGATATAAGGAAACTTGTTTTTTGCCCTAGAGCAATTTGATAAGTTATACCCTCATAAGCAGTATTGAAACATTTCTGTTTTTCTCCCTGCCTAGTCCCTCCAGAATTCAGACACTCTTAATAATCTTTGTCTGGAATGTCATGATTGAAAGAGTCATGCCTGGACTCTGGATGTCACCAAAAAGCCTTAAAGAACTAAGGCCGACCTCTGAAGCCAATTAAAAGTCACTTGGAGAAATGGCCTGCTACCTTGCTTTGTCATGCAGGTCTTGGCAGTCTTTCCAGGACTGGAAATTACTGGAAAGCAAGAACAGAATGTGACTAACTGCTCCCTACAGCCACAGACAGAAGATTGGAACAAACTGCAGCCTCCTGTTACAATGCCCCCAACAGCCCAGGGGCCTCGCAACAGCACCCCCAACCTTTTATAATCCAATTATAATTCAATAAAAGCTCAAATCCCCTACCCCTTGATGCTGGTGTATCTCTCTGTTAGGGTGGTCAGTGAAGCAGGCTGTGAAAGAATGCACAAAGAAAAGTTTAGAGAGAAAAGGTTTTTATTTTTACTTTACCAAGGGAGGGAAAGGGCTAGGTGGAGATATGCACCAGCTCTGAGGGGTTAGGGCTTTGAGTTTTTGTGGGATAATGGGATGGTTGTAGAGCAGGATGTTTCAGTTAGGCTGCAACTTGCTTCAATGTTATCTTTGGGTGCAGGGTTCCGTGGTCAGGTGGTCTGGTGTGTTCTGTTGCCTAAGTTTCCAGAGCCTCTGTACCTTCAGGGTGTTTCTAGTAATTTTCTAGTCCTGAGGATAAGGGATCATAAAACAATTATGGCCAGTCATGCTTGGGGGTCTAGCCAGCTCTGGGAAAGAGGGCCTGAGAAGGGTGGCTTTTGTCCTATTTAGTACTCTCCACACCTCCCTCTCTTCTCTTGGAGAATGAATAAAGTAAAGCTGTTGCTTTACTCTCTGTATAAAAACAAAACAGAAAAAAACACACAATTAGTGTTCTACAGTATTTTAATAGCAATCTCTTTTCTCTCAGTGACATTGCTTTTTCACTCATCTTTCCTTTTTCCTAGGTAATAAAAGGAAAGGTCAAGAGATAAGATGACATAGTTGTAAATCCTATGACCTGAGTGTTCTTGAAAGTTCGGGCTAGTATGAAGAGTTCTACAAGATGCTTGGTGAGAATGTCCGGAGAACATTGTTTTGGGGGGCTCTCCATTTCTTTTTCCATCGAGAGCTTCAAAACAACTGTGAGTAGAGCCATGATAGGCTCCTGAAAACTAAAATCACTGTTTTTGGGAAGTTGGGAGTGTTTCTGCCACTTAATGTACACTTCAGAGGGCTGCTTATTCATGACTGATCTGAAAGCAAAATCATACAATTCATGTAAGCAAGAAAAAGGATAAAAACAATTGCTATGATGCAGATTCTAAATTTAAGGTATTACACAAAGCCATCTTTATAGTAACAAGACTAGAACTTCTAAATGATCCAAAATAAGGGTCCAAGTTTAGAAAACTACAAAATGGTAGGAATTTGGAGGGTTGGCAGAGAGGCCACCGACAACGAACATTTAAAAAGATTTCTCAAAAATACTTAGGCTTCACAAAAAGCAGCATTTCTAAATATACTGTCTTCTGAAATGACAGCACACTCATCGGGCCCGTCATACCGGATACTTAGACCTCTGGTCCTGCTTCAGTGCTCCTTGTGGTGAAACAGGACCTGTCAGCAAGGAAATGAAATCAGCCCACTAATTACCCACAGCACCCGGGAGGCCGAGGGGACGACTCCATGCAACTGCAGCTGTTAAAGAAATCACAGTCCAGTGAAGGAAATGATGGCAAAGGTTTCATACACCAACATTATTTACTACAGGAAGAGAAAACGCACGTTGTTCAATTCGTTTACATGAACAGTATGCTTCCCAGGTGTTTAAACTCAGCAACACTGTCCAATCCTTCAGGAATACTCTATTGAGAGAAATTAAGATGAAGCAGGGCGACAAAGATGACAAGATGCTGACTAGTAAATGAAAGCTCTTATTGCTTGATACACAAGGACACAGTGACACAAATTCATAGGAAACAAAACTAATTCCTGCCCAAATGATCCTAAGCAGGGGGTACCAAACTTTTAAATCTCAGGAACCCCTTTGCACTCTTACAAATTATTGAAGACCCTAAAGAGTTTTTGTTTATTGGATTATACCCATTGATATGTACCATATTAGAAACTAAAACTGGGAAAGAATCAAATATGTATTAATTTATTTAAACAACTATAATAAAATGCCACTTTTTTCTCTGCATTGAGAGGTTGGCTCAATTGTTCCCAGGACTGGCCAGCTCCCAGGTCTCCAGGGGGAGAATTCAGAGTGTTTACAGCCTGGGGGGTGGGCATTCGAGTGAGGCAAGTTTGAACAAAGAGGCAGTTAGGAGAAAGAGGCCTGGAATCCCCGGAATCCCCAGTTCAGGTGAAAATCTTGCCTCCTCCTGAGAACTAAAGCTAAGGAGGGGATCAGGAGGGCGACAGTAAAGGTCAAGGTGGAGGACAGTATTATAGTTAAGAAATCTGTTCATGGGCAGGACCTCCTGGTCACCCAGTTTGTATTGAGGCCAGGCCATGTTGCAACAGAAAATCAAGAGCTTTGGCTTTAGGTTGGTAAGTCCCAGAGCCTTCAAATTCTTTAGTAGACATCCCAATGGGGAGTCCTTGGGCGGGGTCAGTTGAGTATTGCCCATGGTGAGAACTATGGAAAAGGGAAGGATATCTCAGGGAGGAGAACAAACGAGGTGGGGGGTTTGAGAAGGGCATCTCCAACTCAAACTAGAGGTCGGTGGCCAGAGCTGAGCGTCCTCAAGCATGAGGGCTGGCCGAACATGAGGATCTACCTCAGACCCAGGTGTTCCTGGTCCCCAAGAGCAGACCGAACCAGAAGAGAGACGGTTGGTGGCATCTGGGATGGTTGGTCTCAGAGCAGTCAAACTCCTGGGAAAGTGACAGACCCAGTACCAGGGCTTACAACAACGACAATGAGATGAGGGGATGAGCTATCACTTTTGATAGGATGTTTTCATCCTGAGATTCAGAGACACATTAATCACTTGCCGTCCGTGAAGATGGGTGAGGAGGAGGCTGTCCACAGTCTAGAGAGACTCAGAAGGATTAGAATCCTCTCCAAGCCTCACAGAGACAGGGTAGGGGGTTAGCCCCAGTAGAGCTTCCACTGCCCACTGCTGCCCTAGTCATAAGTCTCAGGAGGCCAGAGGAGAGGGAGACATAGAGAATGTCCCCATACAGGCCACCAAAATATTAGGGTGTTCGGTGATATGGGCTGTGAAAGAATTCACAAAGAGAAGAAAGTACAGAGGATAAAGGTTTTCTTTTTACTTTCCCAAGGGAGGGAAAGGGCTAAGTGCAGAGATATGCACCAGCCCCAAGGGGTTAGGGCTTTGGGCTTTTATCGGATAATGCAGTGGTCGTAGAGCAGGATGTTTCAGTTAGGCTGCAACTTGTTTCGATATTATCTTTGGGTGCAGAGTCCAGTCAGGGTCAGCGTCACTGGGGTCCAGTATGTCCTCTTTCATAAGTTCCCAGGGCCTCTGTGCCTTCAGGGCGCTTCCAGAAATTTT
The DNA here is from genome assembly GCA_004026545.1 of Mormoops blainvillei. Taxonomy (NCBI): domain Eukaryota; kingdom Metazoa; phylum Chordata; class Mammalia; order Chiroptera; family Mormoopidae; genus Mormoops; species Mormoops blainvillei. The sequence goes on along the minus strand of PVJD01011910.1, from coordinate 11,965 downwards.
CTGGTCCTGAGGATAAAGGCTCATAAAACAATTAGGGTCAGTCATGCTGTATGGGGTCCAGCCAGCTCTAGAAAAGAGGGCGTGAGATAATGGCTTATGTCCTGTTACTGACCATCCATTTTTTTTGTCGGTTGTATATTTATCCTTTTTATTCTATTTGGTGTTTTAATCCTAAATTCCATGTTACTTAATACTAACATCAAATATGAATATCGCCTGGCCTGTGTTCTTTGGTTTGTGTGTTGCATTTACCCATTGCTTTTATTATCCTTGTTTCTTTTAAATGTACTTCTTCCAAATCGCATATATTTGTTTTTTTCTTTTAACCTAATATGATGAATAGTAAATTTCAATAGGTGGTTTCCTGATATTACATTTAAATAACTAATGCATCTTATTTCATTGTTATATGGATGTATCTATAATAAATGTTACTCTATATTTATTACTTAAAAATAAATTAATAATAATAATAAATCTACTATATATCCTGAGTAACATTAAAAAAATAACCACAGTTCTCAAAACAAAATTTAGTGAGAAAATAGAACTGAATTGTATTTCTGTAAATCTCTTTGATGTCTGGGTTAACAGAGATAGTTGAATTTTCACCGCTGTTTCTGCATTTGGTTTGTTCTGATATGATGTTTTGGTTGAAGTACCTTTAGAAAATCTCATACAGGTATGTAGTTGGAAAAGAGCAGAGTATGTTAATAGTCTTTGCAGATAATTGTGGAATTTTCTCTGACACCTGAAAAACTACACTGCACCTCATGAGACAGTGAGAAAGAAAAAAATCTTACTCTAAATATAAAGATAATTTTGATTCATGGACCCCCTGGGTAGATTTGGGGACCCTCAGGAGTCTCTATGCCACACGTTGAGAGCTGCTCTTCACCAGCTCATCAAACTTTCTCGTTGCCCCCCTTCCTTATAACCCCCTATCAAAGAAAGTGTTGGTATTACTCTCTAAGGGCTTCTTAAGGACTCCTATCCTCTCTTTAGTTGAAGACATCTTTCATTCAGAGGAAAAGTTCCTAGATTTGTGGCACTAAGAACTACTAATGTACTTATTAATGAAACCAGAAAGCAGTTTTTTTCCTTCATTCTCCAGTTAAGAGAAGACACAACAATGGCTGTCTTTGACTATGCAATTTTGAAACACCATATTACTTCCTGAGTCTAAAATTTCATTCTCCTCTCTATTCACAAAGCATATTCCAAGCTTCAGTTTAGCATAAAAGTATGGTGATGTTAGTAAATTATACCCTCTTTCCTTCTCGTATAATAATAATAGTGACTCAGAATGACAGACCTACAGGGGGCCGTAAAGGCCATCGAATATAAGCCCCCCATTTTAGAAATAAGGAAAGTGAACACCCCCCCCAATAAGTGACTTTCTCAGGGTGAAAAAATCCAAACTGAAATCTGTAGCATCAGGAAAAGCTGTTTTGGCTCACTTCCCAATATTCAGGATCACTTGCTTCTCACCAGTGTAAGAGTCAATCTCCCCTACACAACTTTCCAAATTTATTGGCAGTCACTGAATAAAGACCATCGAATGTTTAGTATGAATCAGCACCAGGAAAATGCACTGAGGATACAACAGTAAACAGGAGACTGGGTCCCACCTTTAGGGAACCTCTAGGACAGCAAGGCAGAGTCTCTATAAAATGACACTAGTGCCAATGCAGTGCTAAAGCAGAATGGAGTATAATATGCTATGGCAAAAAACATAAGGAAACACTTTTATCTTGGGTAGTAAAGGGAAAATGCGATACAGAAGAAAACACATAAAGATAAATTTTAAAAACTTATAGTAAGTACTTTTAAAAATGTTTATTTGAATAAGACTACAGTTCATTAGACTAATCAACTTACATCTCCATAGAAGAAAAGAAACAACCTACTGTTGGTCTCTATTGTGATTTTTAGTCACTGCTGGTAACAGAAAAAAAAAAACCACAATTGAGGGTAAAAAGCCATATGAGTCACATAGCTCAGGAAGAGCACCCCAATGTTCTTGAGCACCCCTACCGCCTGTGATCTGCTCAGTGTGGGGTGGAATGAATGCACAGACTCGAGGCTGCACTACCACAGCTCTCCCACTTCTTCACTCTAGTGGCAGAAAAGACAAGACAACTAGAGAACTAAGAAGAGGTTTTCAGGAAAGCAAAAGTTCAAATCTATTGTTAAAGAGCTCTCAACATAGGCTCGGATTTTGCTCTACCAATACTAATATTCACAAGCCCCAGTAAAATGCAGTGAAAACAAAGTCTGGAACTGGACAGACCTGGATCTAAGTGTCAGTTCTGCCCCTTATGTCTGTATAACTTTGGGCTCATTACTTACTGGTTTCCCCTGAATCTAAAATTTTTCCTTCCAGAATTATTTTGAAGATTACAGAATACATAGAAAAAGAGCCTAAGTGGCTAAAAGATAATAAGCACTTAAATGGTAGCAATATTACTTTTGTAACAAAATACAGAATTTAATAGGTAACTAGCTACTTTAAAAAAAAACAATGTTACAAGGCATAGAAAAAAATGTGAAGATGGGGGCCTAGGTAGAAACGCTTCCTTCCTCACACAACCAAAAGAAGGATAACAACCAATTTAAAAACAGAAAATAACCAGAACTGCCAGAAAACCAAGCTGCATGGAAGTCCATCAACCAAGGAATTAAAGAAGAAACATTCATCCAGACTGGTAGGAGGGGCAGAGACAGGCTGCCAGGGAGGAGAGGACACACAGCAAGGCAGGGGCTCACAGACCAGGTGGTCCACAATCTCGCATTGATAAGCTGGGATGAACAACTGGGGAATGAGACAGACTGTGCAACCCAGAGTTCCAGAGCAGAAAAATAAAGCCTCAAATCCGCTGGCTGTTTCAGCAGTAGAAGAAACCCCCAGTCTCACAGGAGAGTCCGTTGGAGGGACCCATGGGGTCCTACAATGTACTCAAACCCATCCACCCAGAAATCAGCACCAGAAGGGCCCAATTCATTTGTGGGTAGTGGGGAAAGTGACTGAAAGTGGGGTGAGAGCTGAGCAAGCAGCATTGGCCCCTCTCTGACCCCTCCCCCACATATAGCGCCACAACACAATGAAGTGGGTTGCCCTGTCCTGGCAAAAACCTAAGGTTCTGCCTATTACAACATAACAGGTGCACCAAGACAAAGAAATATGGCCCAAATGAAAGAACAGATCAAAACTCCAGAAAAAGAACTAAGAAATGAGGAGACACTCAACCTATCAGATTCAGAGCTCAAAAACACTGGTGAACAGGATGCTCACAGAAATGATTGAATATAGCTGCAAAATAAAGGAAGAAGTAAATAAAGTAAATAAAAGAAGGCTATACAAAATGAAATAAAGAAAAATATACCAGGAACCAACAATGAAGAGAAGGTAACCGGGTCTCAAATCAACGATTTGGAACAGAAGGAAGAAATAAATATTCAGTCAGAACAGAATGAAGAAACCAGAATTCCAAAAAATGAGGAGAGGCTTAGGAACTTCTGGGACAACTTTAAAGGTCTCAACATCCAAATCATTAGGGCGCCAGAAGGAGAGGAACAAGACGAAGAAATTGAAGACTTATTTGAAAAAACAATGAAGGAAAACTTCCCCAGTCTGGCAAAGGAAATAGACTTCCAGGATATCCAGGAAGCTCAGTGAGTCTCAAAGAAGTTGGACCCAAGGAAGCACACACCAAGGCACATCATAATTACATTACCCAAGATTAAAGATAAGGAGAGAATCTCAAAAGCAGCAAGAGAAAGGGAGACAGTTACCTACAAAGGAGTTTCCATAAGACTATCACCTGATTTCTCAAAAGAAACCTTACAGGTAAGAAGGGGCTGGAAAGAAGTATTCAAAGTCATGAAAGGCAAGGACCTACATCCAAGATTACTCTACCCAGCAAAGCTATCATTTAAAATGTAAAGGCAGATAAAGGGCTTCCCAGACAAGGTCAAGTTAAAGGAGTTCATCATCGCCAAGCCCTTACTATATGAAATGTTAAAGAGACTTATCTAAGAAAAAGAAGATCAAAACTATGAACAGTAAAATGACAGTTACCAACAACTGAAACCTAAAAAACAAAAACAAAAACAAACTAAGCAAATAACTAGAACAGGAACAGAATAACAGAAATGAATGTAAATCCCATGGAGGGTTATCAGTGGGGATGGGGAGGAGGGGAAAGGCGGGGAAAAAGTAAAGGGAATAAGAAGCATAAATGGTAGGTACAAAATAGACAGGGGGAGGTTAAGAATAGTATAGGAAATGGAGCAGCCAAAGAGCTTACTTACATGTATGGCCCATGGACATAAACTAAGGGGAAGGGGGAGGGGGATGCTGGAGGAAGTAGGGGTACTGGACAGAGGGGGATAAAAAGGGGAGAAAAAAAATGGGACAACTGTAACAGCATAATCAATAGAATATACTTAAAAAAAGAAAAGGCTCCATTGAAAGATAGTAAGAAACATGAAGTAGCTCTTATTCCTCCCACTTCTCTTATTTGAAACAATGCTATCATGACAATTTAAAGCTGATTTAAATGTGATTTTTCCCTCCTGTGATCACTGAACCTAAATATCTACACTAGGCATGATATTGACCATTTATCTTACATTAGTTTATCCCAAATGGTGATAGTAAAGGACCTGAATACGGTTTTAATATTTGACTTTAATCCAGCACTCCAAGTCCTCACTCTTATTTCTGTTACATAAAAAAGATATTAAGTACCAGTCATTTAAAAAATATATATACATGTATATATGTATATACATACCAGAAATCAATTTATTTGCAGCTTTGCCACAAATAAGTTTATCTGACTTTCCTCAGTATTTACCAGGTATTTTCAAGTTGACAGTTATGCACATGTACAGATGACTATATATATATATGAATGCCTAAGAAAGAAAAATATGAAAGGAGGGTGGCTTAGAGGTTCTTGAAGAAGAATCTTAGAGATTCTTGAACTAAATAGAAATATTACTTAAGTAGCATCTCACATTTACCCAGTATCCCAAATGACAAAATATTTTCAAATTTTGAAATGACCATTCAAATGAAAAACTCATAGCTCAAAGTCATTCAGCCAAATAGTTTACCTAAAAGTTGTCTTTTCACTAGTGTGGCTTAATGCCGTCTTGGATAACTGCAACAAGCTGACAACTAACATCACCATTATGCCATCTTGTGGGCTGTCTAGGAGTAGTTTTGAAAAATTAAACTATAATGGAGACAACACTTTTCTTTACACTATGCTTACATATTAAAATTATCCAACTAGGAAACTCATAGTTTTTTGAAAAGGTTTTACATCATGAGCACTTCAAAAATATTGAGTGATACCAAGCATATTCTCTGACCACAATGCTCGGCAATTAGAAATCAACTGCAAAAGGAAGTAGAAAAAAACCACAGATATGCGGATATTAAACAACGAGCTACTGAAAAACAACTGGGTCAAAGAAGAAATAAAAGATGAGATCAAAAGATAAATAAAAACAAAGGTGAGTGATAATACATCATATCAAAACTTTGTGGATGCGGTGAAAATAGTAGTAAGAGGGACGTTTATATCTTTATAGGTCTATATCAAGATACAAGAAAGATTCCAAGTATATAACCTAACATTGTGTCTTAAAGAACTACAGAAAGAAGAACAAAAGGAGACTAAAGTCAGCAGAATAAAGGAAATAATAAAAATTAGAGCTGCTTCGGCTGGGTGGCTCGGTTAGTTGGAGTGTTGTCTCATATACCAAAGGGTCAGGGGTTTGATTCCCAGTCATGGCACATACCTTGGTTGTGGGTTCAATCCCCAGTCATGGTGCATAAGAGAGGCAACCAGTCAATGTTTCTCTCTCACATCAATGTTTCTCCCTCTCTCTCTCTATTCCTTCCTCTCTCTCTAGAATCAATAGGCATACCCTCAAGTGAGGATTGAAAAATAAAATAAAAATAAAAATTAGAGCAGAATTAAAAGAAATAGAGAACAAAAATCTATATAAAAATTAATGCAACAAACAGCTGGGGTTTTTTAAGAGATTCATGAAATTGACTAACCTCTGGTTAGATTCACTAAGGAAAAAGAAAAGTTTCAAACAAAAAACAAAAGAGGATAAGTTACCACAGACAACAGAGAAATACAAAGGATTATTGAAGAATACTATGAAAGATTATATGACACCAAATTCAACAACCTAGAAATAGGTAACCTTTCTAGACTGAATCACAAGGAACTGGAAAATCTAAATAGACCAGTCAGCAGTGAGGAAGTTGAAACAACCGTCAAAAACTTCCCCAAAAGTTAAAAGTCCAGGACCAGGTGGCTTCACTAGTGAATTCTACCAAACATTTAAAGACTGGATACCTATCCTTCTCAAACTCTTCCAAAAATGTGAAGAAGAGGCAATACTTCCCAACACATTTTAGGATGCCAACGTAACTCTACTACCAAAAGCTGGCAAGGATAGCATCAAAAAAGAAAACTCTAGACCAGTACCTCTGATGAATACTGATGCAAAAATCCTAAACTAAATACCAGCAAATAGAATACAACAATACATTAAAAAGATAATACATCACGATTAAGTGGGGTTCATTCTAGGGGCACAAGGATGGTCCCACATATGCAAATAAATCAATGTGTATACCACATTAACAAAATTAATGATAAAAATTATACGATCATATCAATAAATGCAGAAAAAGCACCTGGGAGGATATAACATCCAGTTATTATTAAAACATTTAATAAAATGAGTATAGAAGTAAGTACCTCAACATAATAAAGGCCATATATGACAAACCCTCAACTAATATACTCGATGGTGAAAAAGTGAAAGCTTTTCTGCTAAGATCAGGAACAAGACAGGGATGTCCACTCCCACCGCTATTATTCCACACACTACTGGATGTCCTAGTTGGAATAATCAGGCAAGAGAAAGAAATAAAAGGTATCCAAATTGGGAATGAAAGAGTAAACTTGTCACTTTTTTCAGGTGACATGATTCTTTATATAGAAAACCCTAAAGACCCCACCCCCAAAAAACTGTTAGAAACAATAAACCAATACGGCAAAGTTGCAAGACACAAAATAACTGTACAGAAATCCATTGCATTCCTCGTGTTGGGCAAGTGGGAACCCGGTGCAGGCCTCCGGTTATGGGTGGCAGCAAGAAGCAAGATGGGGACAACCTGGCCGCGCTCATTCTCAGCTCTAACGAGCAAACGTGGCTCGAGTACCTGAGAGGTTCCGCGAGAGTTGGGGCAGAAGACGGCAGCCCGGGAGGAGATCAAGCAGCGGCTCAAGCAGGACAGAAGAAGCTCTGGGAGGAGAGCCACCAGGAATATTTGCAGAAGGCGGCAGAGAGAGAGAAAGTGCTGGAGGAGGCGAGGAACTGGACCGGTTGGTGACAGCGAAGTCAGAGTCAGTGCACTGCGACTACCCCCGCCGCACAGTCACCTGGACCGCCGTCAGCGACCTGGACTGCCCCGTCTGAGCGCAGGGCACGGCCCGGGTCTGGGGAGGAGGTGGCATCCACGGAGAACCCGACAGAAACCTTCTCCAGGCAATCCAGAGGCCCCCTGCTATCTCAGCGGATCTCCTCTCTCAGGGCACCTGCATCCGTGCTGCACACAGTCGCAAAGGGATCAAGAGGAAACACTGCCCACAGGCCTAGGACCCCAAGAAGAAGCTCCCAGTGCCCCTTGTACCACCAAGACCCAGCGCCGCCCACCTGCGAAGCCCCACGCAGCGGAGAGTGAGCCCAGGAACCAGGCCAGGCCCCACCTAAGCTGCAAGGGCCTGTCCTGTCTCCACTTGACTGTCCCCGTAACCCAACCTGCGCAAAGGCCTGGGGCTTTTACCCCAGAAGTAGTGGGCGGTTGACAACTACCCTCCCTCAGGAGGATCCTTCAGGGCCAAATTTGGAGCATCTTCCCCAATGTATACCCCACTGGGCCTTTCTCAGATTTGGGAAAAAAATAAAATTATTGCATTTCTATATACTAACAGTGAAGTTTCAGAAAAAGAAATACCAAAAAAAAAAAATCCTTTTGCAATTGCAACAAAAAGAATAAAATGCCTAAGAATAAACTTATCAAAGGATATGAAGGACCTATACACTAAAAACTACATGACAAGAAGAGAGATTGAAGAAGACACAAAGAAATGGAAAGATAATCCATGTTCATGGACTGGAAGAATCAAGATAGTTAAAATGGCCATATTATCCAAAGCAATATACAGATTTAATACAATCCCCATCAAAATCCCAATAGCATTTGTTAAAGAAATAGAACCAAAATATCACCAGATTTGTATGGAACCAAAAAAGACCCTAAATAGCCAATGCAATCCTGAGAAAAAAGAACAAAGCTGGTGGTATCGCACTCAATGACCTCAAATTATGCTATAATACAAAACAACAATAATCAAAATGGCATGGTGTAGGCAGAAAAGCAGGAGACACATAGACCAATGGTACGGAATTGAAAACCCAGAATTAAACTCCCATGTATGTGGGCAAGTAATTTTTGACAAAAGAGCCAAAAACAGTGGAGAAAAGAAAGCCTCTTCAATAAATGGTGTTGGGAAAATTAGAAAACCACACACAAAAGAATAAAACCAGAGTACTGTTTTTCCCCATATACAAAAATTAACTCAAAATGAATCAAAAACCTTAATATAAGACCTGAGACAATAAATTACATTTAAAAAATAGGTACTAAAGTTACAGACCTTGGTCTTATAGGAGATTTTAAGAATTTTACCCTGAAGGCAAGGAAAGTAAAAGAAAAAAGAAAAGAAAAGAAAAGGATTATAGCAAACTAAGAAGCACAACAAAAGAAACCAACAATAAAACAAAAAGGCAACAAATCAAATGGGAGAAGAGACTTGCAAACAATAGCTCTGATAATAGGTTAATATCAAAAATATATAAAGAACTCATATAACTCAACAACAAAAGAAAACAATCCATTTAGGGAATGGGCAGAGGACCTGAACACTTCTCCCAAGAAGACATACAAATACCATCAGATACATAAAAAGATGCTCAACTTCATTAAATATTAGAGAAAGGCAAACACAAACTACAATGAGATACCACTGCATACCTGTTAGAATGACTATTATCAATAAGAGTGGTAGTAATGATTGTTGGAGAGGCTGTGGAGAAAAATGAACCATTATTCACTGTTGGTGGACATGTAAACTGGTACAACCACTATGGGAAACAGTATGGAGGTTCCTCAAAAAATTAAGAATAGAGTTACCTTATGACCCAGCAACCCCTCTTCTGGGTGTCTGCCCCCCAAAATTGAAAACATTTATTACAAAAGATATACGCACCCCTGTGTGCATTGCATCATTCTCACAGTGACCAGGACATGGAAACAACTGAAGTGTCCCTTGATAGATGACTGGATAAAGAAGATGTGGTACATATATACAATGGAATACTGCTCAGCCATAAGAAAAGATAAAATACTGCCGTGGATGGATCTTGAGAATATCATGCTAAGCAGAATAAGGCAAAAAAAAGTCGAGAACCATATGATTTCACTAATATGTGGGATATAGAACTGAAAGCAACAAATGAACAAAGAAGACAAATAAACAAAAACGCATAGACACAGCCCTGGTTGGTGTGGCTCAGTGGATTGAGTGCCGGCTTGCAAACCAAAGGGTTGCCAGTTCAATTCCCAGTCAGGGCACATGCCTGGGTTGCAGGCCAGGTCCCCAGTGGTGGGGGACATGTGAGAGGCAACCACACATTGATGTTTTTCTCCCTCTCATCCTCCCTCCCTTCCCCTCTAAAAATAAATGAATAAAATCTTAAAAAAGAAAGAAAGAAAGAAAGAAACTCATAGACACAGGCAACAGTATGGTAGTTACCAGAGGGGAGGGGTGTTGGGGGGATGGTGAAGGGTAGAGGGGGTTGAGTATATGGGACAGAAGATTTGATTTTTGGTGGTTGGCACATAACACAATATGCAGATGATGTATCATGGAATTGCACACTTGCAACCTATATAATCTTATTGACCAATGCCACCCCTATATACTTAATAAAATAATAAAAAATAAGATGAAGTAAATGCATTTAAACTTCCCTATAATAAAATCATGTAAAAGTGATCAGCAACATTTAGCAAACAGAGAAAGAAAAATGTTTTAAGTTGACAGAAGAGTTAATACCTTAGCAAAAATCACAAACAGAAACACAAAAATCATTCAACACTAAGCTAGAAAAAAACTTGGGTGCATGCTTGTTTTTTAACCTGTAATATTTAGTCTAAACCAGCATTGTCGAATAGAATTTTCTGCAATGATGGAAATATTCTATAATATTTCCAATGACAGCCATTTAGCTTCATGTTACTACTGAGAACTTGACATATGCTAGTACAATGAAGAAATCAAATTTTAAATTTTAAGTTTTAACTCATTCACATTTAAGTAATTGGAAACAGCAAGTGGCTGTATTTAACAAGGCATGTCTAGACCAATAAAATACTCAGATGAAAGTAAAAGATAGAGGTGTTCATATTTTATATACATACATGTAGCTCTCTAAACAAATGCACTAAAAACTCTGAATTTAGATACTTAAAACCAAAATTAGCTTTAAAAAGTACTTAGGATAAAAATAACACAATAGAAATATGAAATTAATGGGCACTGGAAGATGAAAATCAAAATGTAAGTAGAAAAAGATTCCCCCCGAGTACAACAGTATAATAACCCAAACTCAAGTTAGCATAAAAATGTTTTCTTAAGTAAAACAAAGCTAGAGACATGTGTACATATATATGTATATAAACACACACATATACATACACATAACACACATATGTAAATGATGTTTAAAATGAGACAAATTTCTTTTATTTAAATAAGTTGGAAAAAAAGTAAAAAGAAAGAAGTTGAAGAGGTAGGCGGACACAGATTACCTTGAGTGCCTGGCTATAAGGAATTCAAGTTCATTTTAGGCAGCAGGAAGTTTTAACATTTTTTAAGCAACAGAATAACATGACCATGTTTGGATTTAGGGAAGTCATTCTGGCAGAGGTGCAGAGGGTGGATAAAGTGGGAGTAGTTCAAGGTGAGGAGGCCATTAGGAAGTCTTTGTGGTTAGATGAGAAATGACAAGGGTCTGCACTGAATGATGAGAATCTAAGTTCATGGCAGTTAAACCCAGAACAAGAACTTCTGAAAGATTCTTTCAAAAAGGAATAGGTATGAATAACCCACATTATTAAAATTAGTACCCTGAGCCCTAACCGGTGTGGTTCAGTTGTTTAAGCATTGTCCCAAAAAGCAAAAGATGGGGATTAGATTCTCTGTCAGAGCACACGCCTAGGTAGCAGGTTCATGGTCCCGGGTCCAGGCTCATTTCAGAGGCAACTGATGGATATTTCTCTCTCACACTGATGTTTCTTTCCCTTTCTTCCTCCCTCCCTTCCCCTCTCTCTGAAAAACAAAAATAAAAAAGTTAAACTTCAAGAAAAATAAATAAAATAAAAGTATCCTGGGATGCTCTCAAGCTCCATCATCTGATCTTTCTGTTGTTCTAGGTGTCTTCAAAGATCCTTTAATTCTTCAAGCTTTGTCAACGTAAGTGCATCATAAACACTGAGAGAAAATGGTTAATTTCCTAAAAGAGAAATTAGTTAAAAATGGAATTGCTTTTGACATGTATTGGTTAAGTCTGTAAAATAAAACTTTAAAAAAATTACTAAGTGTCTTTTACAGACACTGACTAATCTCACTATTACTACCAAACAAGTTAGAAGTAAATTATTTCCTCCATTTCAAATCCTACAATGTTTTAATTTAAATTCTAATAGACTCCCTCCCGATACCATAGTTAGATTTTAAGAATGTTATAGCGTACTGAATTAGAAAGAAAGCTTAAATTCCTATTTATTTAGTACTGT